>JAJMIH010000067.1:0-68538 GCA_030575175.1 Sugiyamaella novakii
TCATCTAAGTTGGTAAGTTCAACTCAAACTGTGGCTGTCACCTCTTGTAATCTTGAGAAATGTGTTACCTCCGAGATTCCTGTTGTTACTGTATGTCCTTCAAGTTTTGTTACTTTCGAAACAATCACTGTTACAGCTGTGTGTACTAATGATGTTTGCACACCATGTTCATCACAAGGAGGAGTGGTCTCTGCTTCTGTTTCTGCAACAGCTAACGTTGAAGTTCCTTCCAGTGCCCAGTATATCCCTACTACTTTGTTTCCTCATGGTACTAAAGCATTTTCCGACGAAACAACCGTTGGAGAAACTGGAACTACTCAAGTAACTGCTCCAGGCAGTACACAAGTCCAAACAAGTAATACTGAGGTTACCAATGTTGTTCTCGTCCCTACTACTGAAGTTACTGGAATTGCCCCGTTAAGTCCCAGTGAAGTTACCACAAATATTCCTCTTGCCCCCACTGACGAAGATGAAACTTTTGAACGATTCAAACAAGTTAACAAGGCTACTAATGTTAAGCCAACAATAGTAGGATCTCTAACACTAACGGCAATTGTCATGGCCCTGTTATGATAACATTTTGTAAATACTTGTAATTCTAATCTTAGTTTTGCTAGCCAATATCGGCACATGTAATAACTAATACATTTTTATGAGTATAAAGCTCATTTGATCGTCTAATTAGAGTATTACAATTTGGGTAAGAATTTTTTAAAAGATATCTATATGAGTTTAACATAGTTGGATTATGATTTGAATCATTCAGACCGTTCATCACAAATGTTCCGTCATTGGAAATAATTCTTTAAATAATTATCTTCTAATTCATAGCATTCATACTCTCATCATTAAATATATACAGATAGGGGATATACAAATATATTTACATTAACTAAATCCTGCCCATTCAACACTGAAAACTCTGTGCTTATATTCCTTTTCTACCTCATCACTTGGATCTTCAGCATCAATTACGTAGCATTTCAGAGGAACCTAATCTTGCCCCACCACCTACTATATCCAGCACATCAAATTCTTGATCCCAATTAAAGCCGATTCCTATGTGATGGGAATGAAATCTTAAAGGATCTCCCTGATATGCTACAAGCTGGCTTCCAAATATTAACCATGAAGTGAGGAAAACCCCCTACTGAAGTCTCTTATAAAGATCATATGAGGCTCTTGAAGGTCTAGGGACGAAAAATGATTTATCAACCGCAAGTGACCTATATGTCGTTACAACTTTGTTGGCGTGGTGGTATAGGGGGCTGTAATACTCGATCCAACATATGATTGGGGGTTAGAAAAAACCTAATAATCCTTCTTGTTCTTCTTTCGATAATATTGGCTCATTCACATCCAATTCTGCTAACCTCTTCCTCTCCTTTGCTTGATCTTTTCTTTTCTTCAATTCTACAGCAGCTACTCTTCTTTCTCACATGACTTCCTTATAAAGTTCCAACTGCTCTTGTTCTACTCGCCGCCTTTAATCTTCTACAGTCTTGGCATCCTCTGGGGGAAATTTTTGCACTGCCTGTCGATGTTCCTCTATCATCAACCAAATAAGCTGATTTCAAATCATTAACTAACAATTCAATATCCTCAGGCATAAGTTCTAATGGTGATCCCATAAATATATTTTGTTGGAGTATCTGGGGTAAAATTTCAATCAAAGTACTATAAACATGATATTTTTCTCGGAGGAGTCTAAATCAAATATGGGTGGGCTATCAGCGGAAGCAGGCAGGGATTGCCATCGTTAAAATTATCACGTGAGTATACAGCATTCTATCATTATGAGCACACTATCTTCTTATAAGCTCATGATGATACATATCTGACTGGACGCACCAGATATCGCACACGACATCCAAAAATAGAATTATAGTTTAAAAAGGATATGTGATAGGCGGAACACAAGAATGAAAATCAGAAGTGCCAAGACGTGGCTCCATTATCTCATAATACGCGTTTTAGACAATATTTCTACTAGCCTGCCTCTTTTGTAACATAACTTGTTATGCGCTTGCGCGGCAGATCATACCCCTACATACCCGTATCATTGACATGTGCTGACGTTCTTCCCTATCGTTGGACGCTTGATCTACCTTGTGCTGCATGTCGTCTTCCGCATACGTCAGATTTTATTTGATTCTCCGACCATTGAATATTTTCATTTATTCATTCAAATATTTATATTCTGAATATTCTATTTTACAAATATAAAATTCAATCTAATGATAGAAACGCAAACATATTAAAACAAAAACTAACTAGTTTGAGAGATGCCCATTTATCTATTATTTCTACTTGTACCTGTGTCAGTTTTCGGAAAAATTGATCGCCCAATTGCATATGTAGTTAGATTTTTGCAGATGATAAGGGCCAGGGTGAACATTCAGATGGATAAGGACCCTGAACAATGTTCTCTGATAGGCGAATTTATCTATCAATTTTCTGAAGAAGTGATTCATAACCCTTCATTCCAATACTAGCGCGGAATACGAATATTATCGTGTAATACACATTTAATTTCAATACAAGTCCAGCTTTTGCTGGCTTATCTATTCTTGCTTAGTGTAAGTTACATCAAAATAGCATATCTCAGATTAGATTAGTCGGCGACCATTTTTAGTATACCGACAAAGGCGGAAGATTGATTTTACGCTGGATTAGGAGTAGCAAGGAGTAATCCAGTAAGCAATCCACACCAGTCATACCAAGCAAGCAGCTACATGACCAATAAGCTAATAATAGCGGTACGGTAAGAATATATAGATCTTTTGACTCAATTTGCTTGGCAGTTTATATTTAAAAGTTGATTATTGACAGTATAATCATTTCATTCGTTTGACAATCATAAGTTCATAAAGCATAAAAATGGTTAATAAAAGAAAAGCAGGACGATACGTTTATATATCAATACTTCTGGTGGGGTTATATTTTATTACTACAAGTCCTTGGAGTAATAAAGTCGCTCTTAATTTGAGTTGTTTGCAGAATGTCACTGAAATTAGCTATAAAACTTCACAATCCGAGTTGGTTTCCCATGGTACCGATAGGTCTGTTCAGAAGCCATTGGCAAATATGGGAAGTATTCCATTCAAACCAGAAGATCTATCAAAACCATCAATTGAAGTACCATCTCAAGAGATCGACAAAAATAGCAAAATTGATTCATCTACGAAATTATCTACTAATGACCGTATCTCTCACATTCGATCTTTACTTCCTATATTCGAAAAGTATCGACCAATAATTGAACCACTCGGTAAATATAAAGATGATAAGAAAGCTCCTGAAAAAGCCCATGATCAGAAAATTCCTGTCTTTACTAAAGAAGAATTGGCAAATTATCTCGAAGTACCTGAAGATGCAAAGAGAAATTTAACCAAATCGCATCACGACACTGTTGAGAATTTACCTCATTCATACCCAAAAGGAATTTTCGAAGGTCAAGGAGTGGTTTACACTTCGGGTGGTAAATATTTGCCAATAATGGTAACATCTTTAAGAATGCTTCGTAGAGTATCACCTCTTATTCCAGTAGAAGTATTTTTGGCCAATAAAGATGAATATGAACCGGAAATTTGTGATAAATTATTCCCAATGCTTGGTGCAAAATGCATCATTTTGGAAGATATTTATGGAGAAGATTTCTTTAAATCTTTTGATATTCGTACTTATCAATTAAAAGCACTTGCAATTTTAGCATCTTCATTTGAAGATGTTATCTTTATTGATGCTGATAATGTCCCTATTCGTAATGTTGAGGAATCTTTACATAGAGAGCCATATTTAAGCGCTGGATATATTACCTGGCCAGATTATTGGTATCGAACTACTTCTACACATTATTATGATATTGCTGGTATTGTATTAGGAGAACGAGTTCGTGGAAATTTGTCTATCACAGATCCTAAAGAAATTCCACAAGCTGATTTAGAAAATGCGTTACCAGATAAAAGTTCAGAATCAGGTCAGTTAATGATTTCAAAATCAAAGCATTTTAGGAGTTTATTATTAACAGTTTATTATAACCTTAACGGGTTTACTGCTTATTATAAACTATTTTCTCAAGGTAGTGGAGGAGAAGGAGATAAGGAAACTTTCATTGCTGGTGCATTAGCTTTGAATGAAACAATTTATCAAGTTAAAACTGATCTCAGACCATCGGGAAGATTTGACAAGGGTGGATTCAGAGGTTCTGGTATGCTTCAGTCAGTCCCATTTGATGATTACGAAAAGCATGTTCTCAAAACTCGCCCTAGTAATATATCACCAAGAATCTTGTTTGTTCATTTTAATATGTTCAAATTAAATCTACGACTTTTATTTTTCGAAGGAGAAAAGGAGTATTTTACTTCAGATGAGAAGAGGATTCGATATTGTGGTAAACCTTCAGGAAATACTGAATTGTTTGACTATCAAGATTTTGAATTTTATATGTGGAGAGAAGTATTATGGACTGCGTGTGACATGCCAAAATTAGGTATTAATTTTAAAGATTGGAAAGATGTTAGTATGGAAGAAATGTGTAAGAAAGCTACTGAGCATTTTGAATGGTTAGAAAGGACTCATAATTCGTAAATAGTTAATATATTCGAAACGGATTGTATTTATATTTAATGATTTAATGAGTGTAATGTAAAGTGGTCAAAGCTTACTGCTTCCCGCTTCCCACCCGCTTCCATAAGTTCACTGCTTCACTAGATAGTAGTTTACCCCGGTTCATCTCATCGTTTATCTCCAGGTCAAACGCAGGGTATTGTAACGTTACATTACAGGTAATAGCCGCGCAAACTCTGTCGTATCTCACCACCACCTTCTACTTAGAGTATGGAATCAGTTATCATTCAACAGATAAGATCTTCTCAATTCATATAAATAGATGATGATTTGGTGAAGTAAAGGTTTACCCCACATTCCATTTACTGAAGTATCAAAATGCCTATTGCTTTACCTCATGAATTATATGATCAAGTTGAACAAGATGGATTTGTAGTTATCCGAAACTTTTTAACCCCTGAAGAGATTGATGAGTATAAATTGGCATCTAAAAAGGCAATTCAGACTGCTCGAAGTGGTAAATGGCCATTTGTTCGTACAAGAGGTAAGTGAGGATGAACGATTTGGTACGGCTTGTATGTTAACTCTCGTCGCAGGTAAGCAATTCCCTCCATGGCCCGAAAATTTCAGCCCAGATATTTGGGGATTGTCAGGCCTTCTTCATCCTGATTGGGATCCTGAATTGGCAGATACTTTCCAAAAACTCTATGCAAATGATAAACTTTTAAATGCTTCATCAGATATCCTTCAAACTCCTCGTGGAAATTTGGTCATGGAATTGCTTAATATGTTAATCAATCCATTAACTGATTTTTCACTGGATTGGCATAGAGATGATATTAAACCTGAGGCATCAGCAGAAGAAGAAGTTGAAAAATTGAGAATTCCTGATAGTGGAACTCAATTTAACCTAGCTCTTTGTGAAGATTCTTGTTTGATTGTAGTTCCAGGAACTCATAAAAGAGCAAGAACTGAAGAGGAACGGATCCCTACAATTACTGGTGATAGAAAATCTCCAATAAAAGATCAATTGATCGTTGAACTGGGACCTGGAGATTGTGTATTTTATAACAATAACATTCTCCACCGAGCTACCTATAATTCAAAGGTGGAGAGAATTACTTTACATGGATCATATGGACATGGCGTGAATGGTAAATCCCGAGCTCAAAATATTCTTCAATTTGGCTTAGCAGAATGGTTACCTAGATTCCAACCAAAAGATCCAAAACTTCAATTACTTCGTTCTCATCTGCAGAGATTAATAGATGAGAATAAGGGAAAAGAGATAAAATATTCACTCGATGGCTAGTTTCTATATATATCTAATCTATTAAATATCTAAATATCGTATCTCTATTACTATTACTATTACTGTTACTCATCAAAAATCATAACTTTAACAGCACCAGTAGATACATCAGCTGATGTCTCAAATGCTTTAATGCTATCTTCTAAAGGAAATTTATGAGTGATAAGAGGAGTAACATTAATCAATCCATCATTAACAAGACGAATAGCCTTTGGCCAGGTATTAGCATAACGATATTGTAACTTAATAGTTATCTCATTAACTGATAAATGCATGAATGGAATATTCTGGAATTCATGACCAACTCCAATAACATGAATAAGACCACCAAACTGAAGAGAATAGATACCCGCCGCTATACTTGATTCCACACCAGTACATTCAATACAAACACGAGGTTTAATACCTCCGATTGAAATTACCTCTTCAGCAATAGCTTGAGGCTGAACACCACGTTTAACAAGTACAGTACGAATTCCAGGTACTAATTTCTTTACAAATTCAAGTCTTCCTTGGTCAATATCAGTAATAACAAGAGGGGCTGCACCAGCTGCTCTAGCTAAAATGGCAGATACAACACCAATTGGACCAGCACCACAGATTAATACAGGATCAGCCAACTTCACCCCTGATTGTTCAATTCCTGCCAAACCAACACTAATCGGTTCTAAAAGAGCACCGTTTTCAAAAGACATATCTCCAATCTTATGACAATATCTTGCAGGGTGTAGCAAATAACGCCTTAAAAGACCAGGAACGGGTGGAGTTGACTTAAAAGCCACGTCAGGACACCCATTATATTTACCAGTTAAACATTGATCACAATTTTGACATGGTACACCAGGTTCAACTGCCACTCTATCGCCAATTTTAAATTGATCTTCAACTGAAGGATGGACTTTAATAACAATTCCTGAAGATTCGTGGCCTAGAATATGCTCTTCTCTTACTACCATAGTATGACCAATTCTTCCTTCTTTTTGGAAATGAATATCTGATCCACAAATACCAGTAGCTTTAATTTGAACTACAACTTCTCCAGGTCCCGGATTGAGATTATCTGTAGAAGGTTCACATTCTGCGATATATAAAGCATGATCAGGATTCGTAAAGACACCAATATTTGGCTTAAGAGCAGTATCAAGGTTGGTCATTGCGTGCGAATGTGATAATTATAAAGATATAGGATATATAGGATTTATATAGAAAATCACAGCGGATGATCGGATATCCAAGAATAGTATTGGATCCGAAAGTTAAACTTATTAGGTCTTCCGTTGTCCAGTCGGAAAAATGATATGAGAAATGTGGGGAACGGGAAAATGAATGGGGGTAGTATGGAGGTGGGGGTACCAAGGTTGGAAAGAACTGTGCGGACGAGAAGGATATTGATTGGACTAAGGACTTATAGTAATTTTTTTCCAACTTAATTCTTTCAAGAAGAAAAGTCCGCAAAACTTTTGAAAAGTTTTAATATTCCTTTTATTGTTTTTATACCTTATCGGATGTATTGGATAAATAGACGGAGTATGCAATGCAGTCTTGATGTTAGGGTATACTCAGGGTCCTGTCAAGTTAGGATTTATATTGTTAAGATAATATGATTCAAATATAATCTCACCTGACCCCGAGGGTCCGATATAGCGATTTATAATGATAATAATAATATAATCTTATACTTTCACTAAGCTTTAAATATTAATCAAATTAGATGTGTGGCATATGTAGCGTATATGTAGCCTTATTACGGCGTATATATAAGTTTAATGTCTACAAGATATTCTAAATAAGGTGATGTTCTTAAATGGTTTTGTTTAAGTCAATATAACGTTTGCTATCCATAAATCAAGAGCATGAAAATGTCTCATTATCAATGATATTGGAGATGATATCCGTGTCTATATGAGATATATTATCTCGTACCAAACAAAGTATTCGAGAGATGGTATTGACGATATATACCAGTGATATCTGAAATATATTAAACTCTATTATAAATGAGAGAATAAAGTTAGATGATAAAGGAATATCCAATATTATATAGTGATTATAAATTATATATGAGAAGGCAAGTTAGAGGGTAAAGGAATATCCGATATTATATAGTGATTATAAATTATATATATAAAAAGCGGTATCTACTTTGAACCGCTCTGCAAATCATCAGAATCTTAATCTTCATCGTTATGTTATCTTGTCCATCAGTGACTCCACAGCGTCATGTTAGAGAACATACTCAACTTGAAACAACAGATGAGCACCAAACGACCAATGCTACTGCTTCCTTAAAAACAACCCGAGAATATCCAAGAGAATCCCCAGAAGATTTAGATACAATTATATCCCTGAGTCTTGGTAAGTAGAAACCAATCTTCCAACATAGCTTTAAACTAACAAGGTCAAGAACCGTTTCTTGATATTACAAACAGCCTGAAATATCGAGCACTTATTTATTTCAGTGACTCAGATCGTCAACCACTTTTGAAGGGACCTGAGATTCCAAAGTACGGTTAACTAATGCAGTAGCAGTTAAATTCATTCATTACAAGATACAAAGAGAAGAAGCGAAGATATATAACTAAGAAAATTCCACTTATTCAGAGTTTCAAATTAATTAAATCAGAGGCAGAATAAACATCTTCGGCAGCTGTAAACCATGCATCAATTTGAGTAGTAACTTGGGTAATAGCTACTGTAAGAATAGGATCAAGCTTGGATTCAAGTCCAATAGACAAGGAATCTGTCTCTTGATGCAAATTTGTAATATCATTAGAAACCAACCAGCTGACGCTTACAATATCAAGAATAGAATGATCAAACTCATCTTTCTTATCAACGATAGCATTCAATGTACTATTAATCAAAGGATAGAAAGATAAAACAGAAGAAGAAATTGCCAATGAATCAGCTTGAGAGAATACAGAGCTCTGTTGATCAATCAACCTAGTAGCGCTCTTAATATCATTTTCCAACTTGCTTGATTGATCTTGAATATCAAGTAACGAACCAATATCAAAAAGACCACCGTCAAAATCCTCTACCTTACTTTGAACGGTACTCAATTGAGTTTGAATAACATTCAAAGCACTGACAACTTGACTAACAGCGGGGACAGTTGTAGATGCTGGGGCAGCCCAACATGGAGCAGCTACAAGCGCCATCACTGAAGTAATTATAGAGAATCGCATTGGTAATAGTAGTGTAATCGTATATAAGCGTATCAAAAATTTTAAACTATGAGTATACCTATCCAAATATATATTATAGCATGTCTCCTTATTCTTACCAGTTTGTTTGACCTATAGCGTCATTCAGATCGACCGTAAGTCTAAATAAAGTAATGATCGAAGAAATAGAGGGGTTGAGAGATAAAATCACGATTGTTATCATCACCACGAGGCATTATAGATCTCAAACGTCTACAGCCTCGGTTGTCAAGGTGGCATGTGCATAGATATTGCGATCGAGGGAGTGTATTGATCGACTAAATAAGCAACTGTAATTAACTTCGCGCAATTTAAGACATGAATTATGTACACCCTGCCCTATATTCTGGAGCCTATTTTGGAATTGAATTATAATACTCTTTCTATTGCCAGTTCGACTGTTGCATTTCCAATCAAATAAGTCTGTTGTAACTCAAATACCAAAGTATATTCGAGCCCTCGGGCAACACAGCTCGGATTTTGTCTGCAGGAACACCCCACAGTCGATCTCGATCTGCAGCACTTTTAAGAGCGCATTAAACATAAACCGAAATAGGCAGTCGTTTTCATGGTCAGGCACCGAGAAGGAAGAAGATCAGCCAGTTAGCTGTAGGGCACAACGGGTAATGGTGATATTTTTAAATTAATGACAAAATTATCAAGCTTTATAAAAGCTTGAAGTAGGGCAGTTGATATCTATGGAATGTAAGGTCAAGCTAAAGCTTAATATAAATTAGAATCTCGTCAGCATTAGGATCGATTTGACAATCCCACAAGAATTTGATATTTTCTAGAGAAGCATTGCTTTTAAGGAAGAATGGTAAAGAAAATCACTCTGAACTTATCAGAATACACGTTTACTATGCTGCCCAATGTGCGTAGCTTGCGTGCTTTAAGTGAATGTAGATACATGGATTACCGGAGTAGAAAATATATAGCGGGGAGTGAGGCACCAAAGAAGCTGTTTATGGCGTTTCAGACATATGTGATCAAACTATCTGAGATCGTTAGACGATACTCTTCTCTTGAGAATTTGAAATAAGAAGAGCGGAAGAACTGTTGACAAATGTTGCGATGCGAGAATAAGAAGTATATGCTATGTTTATATAGACACAAAAATATTCCCATTTATTTACTAACTAAACAAGTTGTCAGTCTTTCCTGTTCAGCACTTATTAACTACAACCATCTCAAGTCCTTCACCATTATTCATATCATCGTTGCAATACTATTAATGACACTAATATTATAATCTTCTACCTAATTATATAACTCTTATTTATTAGGATTAACAAAATGCTTCTTAATAGGAACCCAACTATGCTCATTATAATCGTCTTGAATTTTTTCACATTCATTAAGACCATACTTTGTCAATCCAAGCATTAAAGTAGTCTCAAACATAAATGCTATCGACCCGGAACCAACTTTCTGAGGCTTTAAATCAGCCGTTGAAGCTTTCTCATATGTAGTAGCATCAGGACCATGCGAAGACATGACATTATGCAAAGAAGCACCACCGGGTACAAAACCTCCACCCTCCTTAGCATCATAATCACCACAAATAAGACCCATAAATTCAGCCATAGTATTTCTATGATACCATGGAGGACGGAAAGTCTTTTCTTGAACCAACCATCGAGGAGGGAAGATGACAAAATCAGCTATAGCAGTGCCTGGATGATCACTTTGAACAGTTAAAACTGTGAAAATACTGGGATCAGGGTGATCAAATGATACTGATCCAATTGTATTAAATTTACCCAAATCATACTTGTATGGATAATAAAGACCATGCCAAGCAACAACATCAAATGGGCTATGATTTTGTTCAAACTTGAATAGATTACCTCCAAATTTACTAAAAATACTATGCTTACTATTATCTTCTTCAAAAGCAGCCACAGGAGCTTGAAAATCTCTAGCATTAGCTAAACAATTCGAACCAATTGGTCCCAACTCGGGCAATTCAAAATGTCCAGTAAAAACTTCTAAAATATAACCTCTTACTGATCCAGCAGGAAGCTTCACTCTAAAACGGATACCACGAGGAATAACAACAATTTCTTGTGGACGAACATAGAGATTACCTAATTCTGTATGAATATCAAGATCTCCCTGTTGAGGAACAATCAAAAAATCACCGTCAGCATTATAAAAGGCTTCCTTTTCCATTGATTTAGAAGCTCCATATGCATAAATAGCCAATCCGTGTTTTAAACGGGGATCACCTGAGGCACTAACAAGTCTCAAGCCATCAACAAAAGTCTCATTTTCTTGAACATTAAAGGGATCCCATCTTAATTGATTGGGGACAAATTGCAGCTCTTCAAATCCGGCAGGAGAAGTACTTTTCCCATCCGAATGAGCCCATGGGGTTTTGACAGGGGTCATATTTGGATGAGAAGCACCGGGAATGATACGGTACAACCAAGATTGTTTATTTTCATGACGAGGAGCAGTGAATGCAGTACCAGACAGCTTTTCAGCATAAAGACCGAGAGGAGCTTGCTGAGGACTATTTTGGCCTATTGGTAAAGCACCGTCAATTGATTCAGTTCTAGAATGCGATAACTGTTAGATATATTTCAGCTAGTACTAATCGTTATTACTTACTCATGATATGAATTGAATCCAGTTTGATATTGATAAGGGTCAGTAGTTGTAAAATTAGATCCAACCATTTTAATATACAAATATTAGTACAGTCAAAGTTGGCTATAAATATTTTACATTATACGACGAGGTTCTACATACTAATATATATAATTAGCTGATAATCACACTATAAAGTTTGTCCCGCACTTAGCTAGTCGCTAAGATTGTTATTAGACCCTTTTTGCCCCGCAATCTTACTCTCAGCCGTACTGGCGGAGGTAAAATGGGAAGTAATTCCGCACTGATGCGGAATTAAGCGACCGATTCACTGCCGGAAGTAGAGACTACGCACCAACAGACGGCACTCGGAAAGATAGAGTAAATCCCGACTTCGGATTATTATATTAAATGCCTAGTATTACGGAATATAAAATCAAACTCAAATATCGTATGATTTAAGTTAGCAATCACATTTCTAAGTATAACTTTATTGGTGGGAGTAAGCGAGATGGAGAAGCGCGGTTAATCGCGGGATTGTATCCCGATTCCGCATATCTTAAATCCCGGCAGAAAGATGCCGACGCCGTTAAACCTGGGGTCTGGAACCGGAGCAGAGCGGATTGTGGAGATTATCGATTTATTTCTTAGACTGGGCTTGAGTGACGCTGAAGTGTGACTGACGGCTGTCAGTTGAGTGTCGTTTGTAAGAGTACATGGTATATAAATTATTAATAAACGATACCGCGAAAAGTTTAATTCATTCGTACGCGTATATGGTTGTCTTGAATCATTGATGCAATTGTATGGTGCGCAGACATATTAATCCGAGATATTTAGTCTTCGGATTAATATGTAGTATTTGACACTTTAATACTCGAGTCAACGATGAATACAGTATAATACCTAATTCATTAAATATCGCCTGGGCGTTATATAGATACATATGCACGATAAACAAATAAACAAAATAAATGAAATGTTTTTATGCAAGCGTTTAAACAGTGCAAGGGATATGTTTGTCAAGAGCTTCCTTGAGAATCTTTTCATCACGGGGTACAAAGAAAACCTTGTACTTCTTAGGAGTAGAAACTAACGAGGTAGGATCATCAGTGCCAGTTAACGGATCAACATCAACATTATCAGCCTTTTTAATTTCGAAACTTGAAATTAAACGCATGAAAAGCAAGTATAATTCACGATTACCAAGTAAGAAACCAGCACACATACGAGATCCTTGACCATAAGTGAAGATAGGATCAGATGGATTTTCAAGGAATCTTTCGGGACGGAATTCATAAGGATCTTTGAATAATTCAGGATCCATATTACATGCCCAAGAGTTGAGGAAAATAAGAGAATTCTTTGGAACTTTCTTACCTTCAAATATGAAAGGAGTTTCAACACTACGAGGTAAAGCAAGACGTAAGGGGTTGTAAAAACGTAAACATTCACGAACCAAAGCTACAACATACGCACACTTTTGGTCTTCAAGAGGATCGCACAATATCTCTTCTTCGGAGAAATGCTCACGAATAGCAGCAAGTGCTTTTTCTTGAATATCAGGACGAGTAGCAAGAAGTGCGCAAGCCCATACAACGAGAGTTGTAATAGTGTCCAAACCACCAGAAACCATTGTCAAGCTAATGGACATAAGTTCAGTAGCATTAAGTTTAGCTTCAGGGTCAAGAAGGATATTAGCTTGAATACAAGGTTTGAAAGTTTTGTTTGCAATTCTTTCATCCAATTCTCTATTCATTTTTGTCAAATAAACATCACGACGACGACGCATTTCAACAGCTTTTTGAGATCCAGAATTAAAAGGATTAAGACGATAAAGTGGGACGTAGTCCTGTAGATTACCAGTAGTACTTCTGAATCGGGAAACAAATTCTTCAACTTCAGTAATTTCTGCAAACAATGGATCATTCAAACTATCAATACGAGTACCCCAATTAAGGGTTAAAGAAAGATTTAAACTAAGTCTTTGAATAATAGGTAAAGGATCAACTGCTACAGTACCGGACTTTCCAATAGTGTAAACGTCCTTTACGAATTCTTTAGTTTCAAGATCAACATGTGGCATATAAGATTGAACTGCTGGTCTATTTAAAGCACTTGCAGCAGCTTTTCTACGTCGTTTTAAAGACTCATCCATTGGTGAAGTACCAATAGTAAATCCAGCAGTTGAAGATACGACCTTGTGAAATGTATACATCATTGGACGAGAATTTGTTTGTCTTGAGTTCGTGAGAAATATTTCTCTAGCCTTTGCAGCAGAATTTACAACCAAAACTGGAATATTACCAAGCTGAATTTGATAAACTGGACCATATTTTTTAGACCATTGTCTGTATTTTTCGGGAGCATTCTCAGAGATTTGAGGAATATTTCCGTAAACTGGATATCCTACAGGTCCGGAAAATCCTTTATAACGAGCGTTATAGCGAGAAAATTCATTGAAAATGATATAACCCAAAAAGATAACGATTGGTCCAACGATAAGAACGAGTAAAGGGTGATCCTTCGATAATGTAAGGAGCTCAGTAGTGAGCTCTTGCACAAGCCCAGCAATAGCCATTTTGATAATCTATTATTAAATTGAAAATGGTTATCAATTAAAGTTTAGAACTTGTTTGTGGATGCACTAACTTATATATTGCTTGATCTGAGCCCTGTCTATCCTTTCTGCTAATGTCGGGATTACCTTCCTTCGTTTGGCTGACAATCTCGGGATTACATTCCATATTATTGGTAGGGTTATTACGCTTGCTAGTAAAGCTTTTGTCGGCCAAAGTGACTACTATCAAGGTGCGGTGCGGAACCAGTTCCGCAGTCCTAAATGTTTGACTTTTGTGGGGTACATATTCAACGGCAAGACTTTTCCGCAAGTAGGTTGTAGTGATCGTAGACGGAAGGATCTGCTTCCGCGATGAGAAGCTTGAGAAGCGAAAGCGTAGCAGCAGCCGCATCTAGCTAACCGGGATATATTTCCGAATAATTGGCTTGCCGAAAGATCGGCAGATAGATAAAGATTGGCAGTTAGCGGCGGCTATCTTATCATTCTGATAATATAGTGTAGATAGAATAGATAGTAGTAACTCGACATCTGAAATCAAATTCAAATTGTTTATTTGTATTGTCTATATATCTCAATATAATTCTATAATCAATTCTATTCTAAATAAGTGCCATACCACTATCAACAGAAATAACTGCTCCAGTTAAACTCTTATTTTTAATAACTGAAAGGAACATATCAGCATTATCCTCTAATGTACAAGTATACTTAAGTGGTAAACTACTTTCAATATGAGCAATTCTTTCGGGTCCAAACTTTTGTCCCCACTCGGTGAGCAAAAGACCTGGGCAAATAACATTAACACGAGACTTTGGTCCATGAGTCTTTGCTAAACATTTAGCCAAATGAATAGAACCAGCCTTTGATACAGAATAAGGAATTGAACTTCCACCTGGTTTTAAACCAGCAACTGAGGCAGTAATGACAAATGAGCCACCATCAGTATTCTTTTCAAAGTGAGGTTTAGCTTCTCTGAAAAGATATAAATGTGCCTTCACATTGATAGCAAAAGTTCTATCAAGATCATCAGGAGTTATATCATCAAGATCAGCAAAATTGATGATTCTCGTCCAACCAGCATTGGAAACAAGAATATCAAGCCCGCCTAATTGCTTGACAGTCTCAGCAACAAGATTCTTGCAACTTTGTTCTTGAGCAACATCACCTTGAAGGGCAATTGCTTTTACTTTATAAGAGGAAATAACGGATTTAACCAATTCCTCAGCTCTAGCTACTGAAGCTGAATAATTCACAGCGACATGACAACCTTGAGCGGCTAATTGCTTAACGATTTCAGCACCAAGACCAGCACTACCACCGGTAACAAGAGCAACTTTTCCAGCTAAAGAGAGAGCCATTTTGACAGAATATACAAATAATTAGTAAGTTTTATCGAACGCACACAAGCTTCTATATTTAAACGATAAGAACAGAGTGGAATTGGATACGCTATGTAGGATTGTGGGGATATTTAATCCGCATGGACGGAACCACTTTTACTGTGGGGGCTCCTCATGTCTAGGTCGGATATATAACGGAGATGTAATAAAATGCCGATTAAAGATGATGTAAAAAAAAGTAGGTGGTTTCAAAATTCTATAAAGTACAGTACTAAATCGGAAATGGGTCTCGGGTCTCCTCGGGTCTCCGAGTGGAGATAATATGTAAATCCATAAATTCCGCGGACTGACGTTTCGAAGACAAGTTTCCGACACGAATGGGTCATACTCCCGCGAGTTGGTTCCCTTATATTTTTCCTGATTGCTAGTCCACCAAACTCAAAGTTATATCAACAGCCAGTCATAGCCAAGTAATTTACGGGTATGACTATTCCCGGGAATATGAGAATATTACTGTACTGCAGACCTTATCTTAGCTGTGGCACGGAACTCCCCCACGAGAGCGGACCTTGATCTCACCGAAAGAGGTATCTCGAATGTGAATCTCTGCTGCATCTATATGCGGGGAAACGCACAGATCATGTAGATAACGTAGAGCCCTGTCTGATTCGGGAGAGGAACAACTAATGATTTGAAACAATGATTAACAGTCATTTGGAGGCACGAATTCAACTTGGGATGAGGTTAGAGATTTTTATTCATTATTTTCTAGACAGCTGAATGATATTGGTTTGTCAATTTGATAGAAGACATATTTACAATTATGTCATAACAATAACTGCTTGAATATTGAGAATAATAAATATTACTAATTGAAAATATATATGGAGGGGATGGAAAATCTATTTCGCGGGGTAGATGCATAACTCCCGTTATGTACTCTAACTTATACTGTCGAGCGGAACAAACTTCGAAGGCTGTATCGTTCTTCAAAGTGATTAGTGAAGATCGAGGAGAAATAGTGTAGAGGGGTTGATATTTCTACCCCTCTGAAAATAATAGATCTGATACGAAACAATATAATATAAAAATGTAGATAAGTTTGCAATCTTGAATTATCATTCCGTAAAATATACAATTAGTTTTTGAATCAAAATGGTGGCGAAAGTTTCTAATCAAATTAAAGAAGAGGCCGCTCATGAGCTTGAAATTGATATGCCTCCTGGCACGGAGTTGATGCGAGATATCGGTCATATCCATCTGGCAAAAAATCAAGGAAATAGAGTACTTGTTCCACAACCATCTAATGATATTAATGATCCTCTCAATTGGTCCAAGAAGTGGAAGACTATATTAATGGTTGGACAGTTCCTGACAGCATTTGTCCATCAAATTGGTGGTTTGTCCGTTGCACCACAAGTTCCATACTATATGGAAACATATGATTGTTCCTTAAACGATGTACTAAATTTTATTGGTATTTATATTATCACTACAGGTCTCTCTACCGTTTTCTGGGTCGGAGCTAGTACTCAAGTAGGAAGAAGACCTATTCTTTTATCTTGCTGTGCGCTTGGTATTTTTGTTGCTTTATGGAGAGCCTTGGCTAAAACATACGTATCTCAAATGGCAGCAGCCGCTATACATGGAATTGCTTCTGGACCTGCTCAAACCGTCAGTGGTCAGTTAGTTTCTGATGTTATGTTTTTGCACGAGCGTGGTCTTTACATGGGTCTCTTTCAGTTTGCATTTTTTGCTGCCATGAATGTCGGTCCAGTGATTGCTGGTGTCATGTGTCAAAGATATGGCTGGAGAAGTTTCTGGTGGTTAGATTTTGGCTTATATATTTTCCTATTCGTGTGGACACTTTTCCTTATTCCAGAAACAAAGTGGAGTAGAAATATTGTTAGAGCTCAGGATATTATCGAGGTGAATGATGGAACAAATGAAAAAAATGCTCCTACTATGGATATGATTGAAGATGTAATTGAATCAAAAGATATCGCATCGATAAGCGAACAAGAGATTGTAATTCTCGACGAGTATCTGTATAAAGGAAAGCCATCGAAGAAGCAATACAGACTATTTCATCGTGATAAGACAGCAAGTAAATGGGATATGCTACGACCATTCTGGGTTCCATTCAAGTTATTTTTGTTTCCAATTGTTCTCTGGGCGGGTTTTGTATATTCTGGTAGTGCAAGTATGTTCCTTGTTGTTAACTTGACCCAATCTGATAATTTTGCTGCTCCACCTTATAATTTCTCTTCTTCTGCTGTTGGCTACACTAATTTTGCTACTTTGGGTGGTATATTTATCGGACTACTCACCGCTGGCCCTGTGTCTGATTGGTTATGTAATTGGTCGACAAAGAGAAACAATGGTATTAGAGAGCCAGAGATGCGTCTACCAGCTTTGATTCCTTTTGGTATTTGTCAGTTTGTAGGAATTTTGATCATTGCGTTGGGGTATGATCGTAAATGGAACTGGCCAATAATTGTTATAATTGGTTATGGTCTTGTTGGAATTCAGGTTGCAAGTGTGACAACCATTGCAGCAACTTATGCTGTCGATGGTTATAGAGGTGTAACTGGTGATATTTTTGTTCTTGCTTCATTAATCAAAGATCTTTATGCTTATGGAGTTTCACGATGGTTACCTGAATGGATTCAGGAGGTTGGATTCAAGGTGCCAATTCTGGTTGCTCTTGCAGTGGCATTTGTACCAGTTTTATTAGGTGCAGTTTTATATTTTACTGGCAAACCATTGAGGAGGCTCAGTAGAAATAGTTTTGTTCATGATCTTTAGGTATTTAATATAGTTTTAGTAGAAATAAAGTATTACGATTGATAAATTTGTTAGAATTTTCGAGTTGATTTATGGAGTGTTTAGAACCTTAATATTTGTTGACAAATTGGGAATTGTAATGCAGGTACGGCGGTTATCCATGCAGGGTCTAAGTCTAAGAACCAAACTTGAGACCATTGCTTTTCAAAGAGCTCAGATTAATAACTCAAATAAGAAATTCAAGTGAATTTAATAAGATTTGCTACAATTAAATAGAAATATATTGTATGTTAATATACAGGCCCAGTTCGGAATAAAGGCCATTCAGTCGGGCTAAATCGCGGAATAGCGGATTGAAAACAAGATAAGTCCAGAATATTGCGTTACTAATTAACTTACTAATAGTAATTATACTCATTCTTCTCAAATATACGTAAAAAATCACGCCAGGTCTACATTTACCGATATGATAAATCCTTAGACCGACTAATTTCCGTCCGATCTTCGATTGAGCCGTGCTTCTTGCTTAACCGATTAATTTCCGCCCAGTGCCGAGCCGTGCGCGCATATTCACTCCGCTCAGCTTCCCCACCAAACTCTCATTTCGGAAGGTGCATTATTCCGCACATTGGTTCCGCATTCGCGGAGAGATGTGCCGAACTAACAATGCCGTATATAGTTAAGAACAATTCTTACTTTCTCTGTATATTTCATCAATTGATTAATATACAAAATTCAAACGAAGAAAATGTCCTTTATTAATATCTCTCCCAAATCTCACTTCTCTTTGAGAAATATTCCTTTTGGAATTATCTCTACTGTTGAAAGTGATCCTCGTCCCGCGGTTAGAATTGGTGATAATGTACTTGATCTTAAAGCCTTCAGTGCCGGCGGTGGATTCTCTGGTTTGACTAGTTTCACTTCTCAAAAAGTTTTTGAAGAACCAACTCTCAATGCTTTTGCTGCTCTTGGAAGACCTGTTCATCGTGCAGTTAGAGAATATCTTCAAGAAGTGTTAAAAGCTAATGGCAAGTTTGCTTCTGTTTTAGAAAAGAATGAAGAACTCAAATCAAAGGCTATTCTTGATGTTAAGGATATTAAAAACTACTTACCTTTAAAGATTGGTGATTACACTGATTTCTATGTGGGTAAAAATCATGCTTTCAACTGCGGCTGTATTTTCCGTGATCCTAAGAATGCTCTTCAACCAAATTATTATCATTTACCAGTTGGTTATCACGGAAGAGCTAGTTCAGTTGTAGTTTCCGGAACTCCAATTCATCGTCCTTATGGCCAAGTTTTAAAAGATCCCAAGGCTGAAGTCAAGGTTCCTGAGTTCGTTCCTACTCGTCGTCTTGATTATGAACTTGAGTTTGCTGCTTTTGTTTCAAAACCTAACGAACTGGGTCATAGAATTGATGTAAACGATGCAGAAGATTATATCTTTGGTTATGTAATGATGAATGATTGGAGTGCACGTGATGTTCAAGGATGGGAATATGTTCCTCTTGGTCCTTTCACAGCCAAAAATTTTGGTACTGTCGTTTCACCATGGGTTGTCCTTCATGATGCTCTTACTCCATTCAAGTCACCTACTTTAGAACGTCCAGCTGAAATTGGTGATGTCCTTCCTTACCTTAAGGAGAATGACACCAAACCAGGTCATAATATTGATCTACAAGTTGAGATTAAAACCGCTGAAGGTGACGTTGCTATTATTTCTAATAGTAATACCAAGTATATGCTTTTCTCCTTCCCACAAATGATTGCGCATCATACTGTTACTGGATGTAACCTTAATACTGGTGATTTATTAGGTTCTGGTACTATTTCTGGTGAAACTGATGCTGCGTTTGGTTCACTTTTGGAAGTTACAAAAGGAGGTAGTGCTGATGTTAAGATTGGTAATTCTACTAGAAGGTTTGTTGCTGATGGTGATGTCGTTACTTTCCGTGCCGTAGCGAATGGTAGTGAAGACGAAGGATTGGTTGGATTTGGAGATCTTGTGGGTCCTATTTTACCTGCCATTCCTTTTGAAAAGAAATAGAGCATTTAGTATATAGCATAAAAGTTAATGAATAGGTTATGATATTAGATATAGTCTGTGGTATTTTTAAAGTATGGAGCGGCCTGTCGTCATTTCTTTGAACTACAATTACCAAGCGAACAAGATTATAATATATTTCTGCCTATACTCTACATCCTACTCCAAACTTAATCTCCTTGACGTAATTTTGGTTATTCACATATGCAAGATAGAGACGACGATCTCTAACTAGTTTGGTACTAAAGGTTCATATCCCACATGCATATTGCAGATCTGCAATGAGGGAGCGATGATGAGGTATCTATAATGGGGCAGGCTCTCTTAAATTCAATTCCTTCTTTCCAGATATACAGCCTATCTTATTACAATACTATATCTATCAGATCTTCTAATGAACTTTGCATTTGTTAATCCGCAAGTCGAATATCTGAAATCATCTCAAGACTATAGGCTGGCAGTTATCAATAAGTCACAAGTAGATCTTTTATCTGTGGAGAATTTCACAAAAGAATTTATCGTGGCTAGATATCCAAATATTATTGGGACTGTAGGAGAGGATGTGGTAGATGCAGCTTGGGGGCCACCCGAATTGACTCCGTTGAGCGGTTCATTAATTGCTGTTCTTGACGTCCGTGGCTATGTGGTAGTTTATCAATACCAAGCCATTGATTACTGGCTAGTTTACTTTAATTTAAATAATGAATTGAATTGGAATCCATATCTTGAAGGAGGAATTGCATTTTTTGAATGGTCTCCAGCCTTACCAAATAGTGCTACTTCATTAATTGCTCTCGGATCAAGATTTATAGATGGATCGACTAATATTACCCTGTGCTTAATTAACAAACATGGAATAAAGCGAGTGACTAGATTTATCTGTGATCCCTATATATACAAAATTTGGTGGACTCCTAAATGGTTGAGTCACAATACTATAAGTTTAACTGGCATCTCATCAAAAAACTCAATTGCTTTTCTGGTGACCATGGGGAATACTGTGCAAGTTAAGACTATCGAAAGATAAGACAATTAGGGTTGGATGTTTTGAGAAGGAATACTCAATTTATATTTCAATACAAAGTATTATTAAATTATATCACTTATACAATATATATTCTTTTTCTAATCATTATTTGTTCCTTAACTTGAATGTCACCAGTTCTCTCTCATTTATGGTTCTTGGTTCGTAACTTTGATTAGGATCGTTTCACAATCAAATACTGGCGATTGGGTGAGTAAGTTGAAGCGACGTAAAAGTTATTGCCAGTGTAACATCAGCGCAATTTATAACTATAATGGAAAGAAAGAGAAGATAAGGCTGACAATGTCTAACTCTGAGAGGTAAATATGGGGAGCCATTAACATCGTCCAAACCTCATACTTCCACAAATATACTCAATATACTAATATTATGCACATTATACATTGAATTATTTATATTATTAATAGAATCATCATTAGTTATTATTATCATCATTGAAATCAGCGTTAAGGTGAAGGGCAGATTCATCTTTAAGTTGAGATGGTGATCCAGATCTAAAGTTATTGGCATAAGGATTACCAGTCCAGAATGGTTCAGCAATAGAAAGGGCTAGATATTGAAATTTAGCAGACCATGATCCTTTAGGCTGACCGTTATGTGATCGTAAATTTTGTTGACGAACCAACATTCTAGCATATCCGATCATTACCAAGCAGAAATAAATTCTAACCATTATCAGGCCTACAGTGATTACAATCGTTTCTGAAGTTTCTTGGGCGAGCGAAGCCGATTTATTAAGAATAGGAGCATCAGCAGCAGCACGCTTAGCGAGATAAACATAATCGTTGAATTCGTCAGGAGTTGGTACAGCTGAAGCAACAGATGAAGACAGTGAGGTGGAAGTAGCTGAAATGACAGAGTTTATAATTTCCGAAGCAAGAGAGCTAGTAGCAGTCGCAATTTCGCTGAAAGTTTCAGTAGCTGTTTCTGCTGCAAATGCCATTCCTTCAAGAACAGTTGAAGTAGGGATAGAGTCATCACCTAATGTATTAGAAACAATAGATTCAATAGTTGACAATGTACCGGATGCAGTTGCAGTAGTAGAAGTTTCAGCGAACCAGCGAACAGAAAATAAAATTGTAAACAATATACTTAACAGTGTATCCACGCAATATACATATGCAAATAATAACGTTCTAAGACCATTTTTTTTTGATATATTGAGAAAAGCCATAATATAAATAGGGAGCAAGGCTAAAGAAATTAAATTTAGCAGCCATTCCAAGGCAGATATAGGATGACCAGTGAATATTGAGAGGATTCCATAGAAACCACTGGCTTTATTGAAGATTCCGATTCCGATAATCACTTCAGCCCCAACATGGAGTGGCAAGAAATAAAGAAATGATCTTGGTACTAATGATATCATCTGGAGAGTATCTATGCAATAATGGATTAAAAGTATAGGCAAATAAGTTCTACTACGGATCTAACGGGATTGAGTAGAATGAATAATTTCAGTCTCAGGGTATGATTGAATTACGGGTTTTTTAGGGTGGAGGGATGATTTATAAATTCGATATTTGCGATGAGAAAATTGTTGAGATTTCGTAAGTTCAGGTCGATTGATCGATGATTGTTCAATGGATATAATTCAACGTAGTCGTCGTGTTGTTTAATGTAGTTTTACGAGATGCTGAATTCGAACTTTGATTATATGATCTCAATTTATTCTGTGAGCTCAATAGATGGTTTGAATTGTGAATATATTGGTTATCGAAAAAGTGAACTGGGTAGGACGGGGCACTGTTAGGAGGAGGAGTGAAGTGAAATTCAATAAGACCATTATTTTATTTTCCCGCCGCACGTCTATAAGGCTGAATCGCATCGTTATATAGGGGGAGCAACGAGAAAGAGTTGTTTGGCAAACTGGTGAAATTTATTGGGAGTTAGACAGTTTAAGAGATTTAGATAAAGAATATAGAGAATAATAAGTAGGTATGAAATTCCAGAGCCAATATATAAAACGAAGGAAGAATTGAAAAGCAGTGATATCAGTTACTGATAAAATATGCATCGACATGCAAAAGATACTGTGCGGCTCAAAAATATTTATGCAGGCGAAGATCCAGAGATAGTCGGAGCAATATATTTCTTGTGAAAAATTTGGATAGAAAAGGATAAAATTGGTGGAAGAGATACAAATGGCTAGTTTGGAGTATAGAGATGTTGCCGAGGAAGAGTTTGATGATGATAGTTACAGTGAAGGCGACGAAGAGGTGGTTAAAAAAGAGGAACTAGGGGAGTATGGAAGTGGAAGTAAGTACTAGCAGCTCGCGGAGCGAGCACAACGGGTCTGGGCGGAGCCCAGCCGCCGGAGGCATAGAAATTGACGTAGAATAGATATTACCAAACAATATAATCGTCAGAAGAAGATTGTAGAGATCAAGAATAGCGGAGAGAGTATGAAATATGGACCAAAGACTAATGTTCAAGGACCCAAGACTAATCAACAGTTATCATTACAAGACCCTAATAGCATTGGGAAATTATTAGGAAGAATCAAATTAGAAAGTGGAGATGATCAATATTTTGGTAAAGGAACTAGAGCTTCGAAGGTGTCTTCTGGACCCAGTGCAGATAAAGCAGATAGAGCGACTAATGAACAAGTTTTGGATCCTCGTACGAGAATGATTTTATTTAAAATGATCAATAGAGGAATTGTTTATGAAATTAATGGATGTATCAGTACTGGTAAGGAAGCTAATGTGTATCATGCAATGACAGAGGATGGTGAGCATAGAGCTATTAAGATTTATAAGACATCAATTTTGGTGTTTAAAGATCGCGACAGGTATGTTAGTGGAGAATTTCGATTTAGAAATGGATATTCTAGACATAATCCTCGAAAAATGGTTAAATTATGGGCGGAAAAGGAGATTCGTAATTTGAAACGAATTTATCAATCAGGAATTCCTGTTCCAAAACCTTTACATTTACATTTGCATGTGTTAGTGATGGAATTTTTAGGAGATGTAAATGGATGGGCAAGTCCAAGATTAAGAGATGCTGATAT
Source organism: Sugiyamaella novakii (assembly GCA_030575175.1). NCBI lineage: Eukaryota > Fungi > Ascomycota > Dipodascomycetes > Dipodascales > Trichomonascaceae > Sugiyamaella > Sugiyamaella novakii. The sequence continues at coordinate 24,496 of JAJMIH010000067.1, forward strand.
TGACGAAGGAGAGTATCCTAAATTATATCTTCAATTATTATCATATATGAGAATTCTTTATCTACAATGTCGATTAGTTCATGCTGATTTGAGTGAATATAATATATTATATCACAACTCGAAATTATATATTATTGATGTTTCTCAGTCAGTTGAACATGATCATCCTCATAGTTTGGAATTTTTAAGAATGGATATTAAGAATGTGAATGATTATTTTAGAAGACAAGGAGTTAGTGTATTTTCAGAACGAAGTATGTTTAAATTTATCACCACTGAGAAATTAGAGGTAGAGCCATCATTATCACCAATATATCCAGAAACTTCGGATTATCTAGTAAAATATCTTGAATTACTTCCTCAAGAAGATCTTACTATACAAGACACTACTGATGATGCGGTATTCAGATCTATTTATATTCCCCAAAATCTTGAACAAGTCTACGATATTGAACGTGATGTTGAAAAAATCGGCCGTGGTGAAGGTAAAGATTTAATTTATGGAGATCTTGTCAACGTAAATGCTGATGACGAACAAAATGATTCATCTGTCTCCGATTCCGACTTAAATTCCGACTCTGATTCTGATTTTGATGACGACATCGAAACCGACGTATGGAAAGAAAAACCTACCAAAGAAAAAAAATTCGTCGACCGTGAATCAAATAAACTTCGTAAACAAGCTCTCAAAGAAGAGAAAAAAGAGAAACGTCAAAAGAAAATGAAAAAAGCCGTTAAAAAGAAATTAATCAATAATTCAAAGACTAAAAAATAAATATATATCTTACTATGCATGCTCTCCTTCAAACATTTTGCCTCCGGCGGCTGGGCTCCGCCCAGACCCGTTGTGCTCGCTGCGCGAGCTAAACTGATCCTCCACTTTGACTATACTTCCCGACTAATCCCGCCATCTCCAACAACGCTCTGTCCTCTCCTAACGTATCAATATTAATCCTCTGCCTATTTTGTGCTTCTCTCTCCTCCCATTCCCATCTCAATTTCTGCTCCGCCAGATGCTCTTCGGTACCACATCCCCACACTTCAATCTCATCAATCACAAACCGATCTTCATACTCCAACAACCTTTCTGAAGGAGAAGCACCGGGCTCAAACGACCCACCAGGTCCAAAATGTTTAAATATTCCAAACTCAAACGAACTTTCGACCATCAGTGAGATATTCCCCATGTTCTTATATTTGCCGTTTCTGGGAGGCAAACTCCCAAATCCAATTCCTTCTCCTCTACTGAAATATGCGTAATTCTGATTGCCTTTCGAAGCCCTGTAAATATTATGTGTCGGAAATAACTGGAAAAGAACAGTGTTGGCATTGGAAAAACATTCTTTGCTATTAGCTCTCCATGGACTATCTGTGTAAACCCCAAAGACAACACCCTTACTTTTACGAGCCTTTTTAGTTCGCACTGGCGGAATCAGATCATTAAAAGAACGTACCCGCGAATTAATATACTTCACGTCTCCATCTACAATTCGGCTCCCGGAAAGTATGAAAATACTTGGCGCATTCCAATTAAATACTTTTGTTTCAAATGATCTCATTGAAAAGCCTGCTTCCGATCCACTATACAATTTAACCATCGTTTCAACCATTGGCCCGAGAATACTATATAGTTGACCACGAACAGCATATGTCGTTAATTTCGTAGTCACAACTAGAGCTTTTTGCGTTGTTCGAATCGCAGATTCATGTTTATCTGACTCTACTTCCTCCTTAGTCTCACGCTCATTAATTTCCTCCTCTCCTTTCTTAATAATCTTTTGTTGAAATAAAAGCTGATCGAATAAATATCCTAATGGATCAAGAATATGCGGGAATAGCTCTATGACCCCAGTTTTAAACTCATCAAATGAAACTCTCAATTCATCAATAATTTTATTATTTCCCTCTTCACACAATGAACGTACCATTGATTGAGCTGCTTTCCGAAGCTGTTTCACCCGAACTTCACTAAAACGATCAGCAATATCTTCAAAACTTTCATACGACTTAAAGTCTACCAAAGTTAATAACAAACTGAAGAGTCCTACCAAATCAGATCCAGAAATGAACCAATTCTCCACCTTCAAATCGTCCCAATGTCGAATAACGGTGAAATTACTCCAGTTAGAGATATCAGCAGCATCAAATTCTATCAATTCATCTTGAATCTGGTTACTCTCTTTCGCTGTCTTCTGTGCCGATACTTCCTCATCCTTCTCTTCTGATTCACTTCCAAACGACAAAAAAACCAATTTCAACCAATCATATTCTCCTCGAATAACCCCTTTATATTTCCCATTAAAAAAGGACAAAACTTTAATTAAATTTTCAAGTGTCAGTTTTGCTGGTGATAATGTTCTTATAAATGGAAATGAAGCAAGAAAGCTAGCTGATTTGAAAATCAATTTCCCTGCCGGTGCCACCCTATCAGGAATCCCTAGATATTTTAATCTACTTCAATTAGTTATTTGTCGCTCCCACGTAAGCATATCTCAACATTAACTTACAGTGTCTCCTCTTTCCAATATTCAATGTTTGATTCTGAATCCGTATCGGCCAATTCCTTAATCACTGCCTATAATCCCCGTTAGATTACTATCCTCCCTCACAACCCTCCCACTACTCACCTTCAAAGACCATATCTCCAATGCACTAAACTGTTTCGCACATTTCTGAGCAAATAAAACAGATACCTCTTCAGCAGTAAGCTTTCTCGGTGAGCTCTGAGATTGACCCATATTACTCTAATGAATTAACACGAGCGAGCCCAGTCGAATATTGAGAATGAATTTGATAACGACGAACTACAATACTCCACCGCCACTATATTTATTTACTAACTGCCAACTTCTGTACTAGCACTTTATAAGATAACTACTACCGGCCGGTTCTGCTGGTTCTGCTCACTCTACTCACGTTACTCACTCTCCACACGCTCATCTATTTTCAGTAGATAAGATAAAAAAGATCGCCGATCAATCCATCGATATATCCTTACCCTTTTGCCCTCAATTTCTACTTTCCCGCTTGCTCAAAATATAAGTTGGGCGAGCTATTGTCGATCTTCTCACTCCCAATCAAAACAGTTGATTGCTGATTAGCAATAGCAACATCAATTATCATATGATTTTAAGTAAGATTTCGGAAATACTGCTTGGAACTCCGTATTATACGGAGTTGGGATGATTGTGAAGCAATTAGCGAACTGCATTGCGAAATGCATTGTCATATGTACCTAATTATTACCGTAATGTTACGTCCGTATGTTAATTGAACTGAAATCCGTATACAATCTGTTGCCCGTCGTATAAAGCCCCATGCCCACTCGGACGGACCGTAAAATATTAATTCTCGGAAGCAATACTATCCCGAGTCCGTCCTTGAATCATCCGACTGTTATTTGTATCTGGACGGCTACGGAACTTAAGCTCACGCTCAACTCAAACTCCCAGTCTTGCTTCGCTCACACTCACACTCCAACGTATGCCTCCGATACTCTGCTCTCCCTGCCGATCATGCTACTTCCTTCTACCTCCCAACATCTCGCTCGCCTCTCACTTCCAAACTTAAGCTTGGGCCTATTGCAGACTTCTATTGTTCTTCCCTGACTCGAAAACACAAAAGGAAAAATGGCGGGGTGTGATCACTTAGACGGATTAGGCTTATCGTTATAACAAAGAGGCAACTGAACTATTAATTAAATATTTATATATAATTAGTGTGTATCTTAATTTGTTTTGACTTTTATTTAAATTTTTTTTTTATTTCTATCCTCTTTATAAGAGGTATTTTGATACATTTTTGTCTTGACATACCGATCGAATCGGAGAATCGGTTCTCCGATCAAGATAAAAGTAAACGACTTACGAAAACGACTGAATTAATTCTTTTTTCATATTAATATTGGTCTAGTCATAATTCAAAATGTCTATATTAACTACATTAACTTGTGGTTTATATAAACCATCTAAAGATAACGATGATGATGATAGACATCAACAACGAACAGGCCTATCAGATCGAAATTTAAGAAGTTCAAGAAATCAAAGAAATCAAGATCGAAATTCTGCGTCTCCAAGAAGATCTCATCATCTTCCAAGATTATCACATTTTAGACACTCTCATCATCACAGAGATAGTGCTGAAAGTGAATATTCGAATGATGGAGATGGAATAAATACAATGGATGATTACAGAATTCATGATTCAGACGTTGCTGTAACAAGATCAATTGGTTCTTCAAGATTAGAACAGGTGAATACTACACCGACTGTGTATCGTATTACTGATAGTGATATTGATGCCCAATACAGAGTTAATAAGAATAAAGAAGGTGATCATTTACATTCAGGAGATGGAGAAGGTGAAGTTAGTAATCGTGATCATGGATATTTTGAAACTGGTGATGATTCAGAATCTCAATCTTCATTTAAACGATTAGATGGTAAAGGAAGACCTATTGATTCTCCATTACAAGAACATCAAAGACCGGCAAATTATGCGATAGTTCTTGATGGGTCTTTAAGTCCTGGATTTGTACCTGCTGTTCAATGATTAAGTTAAGAGTGGTAGATAATATTTATATGTATTTATGTATATTTGTTACGTATATTTGTTACTGTTAGAGTAGTTTTATGTTAATTAATTTTATTTGAGTGTAGTGGTTGTGATAGTGTATAAACGAAGGGTCTTAGCAATTATTTCAATTCATAATTTTGTTCATTTCCGCTTAAACACCTCACTTTTATAAATTGACCTCTTCAGTCTTCAAAGCGAAAAGTGGAATTTCGTTATCTCATCTAATCAATCTATCGTGCAGATCAGCTCAATTAGGAAAGAATCAACGCAGACGACCGGAAGCACTGAAATTACGAATAAATGAAGAGTAATCTATTTGACATATTTGATAAGTAGACAAAAAGCTAACAATGAATTGTCAATTATCTTTTTATCTTTTAAATTATTCATTCTTCATCTACATAGTCTTTCAGCGCCACACGCCGCGTGACCCCAACCCTAGACTCTTACTCTTAGCTACTCATCATTACATAAATGTCTTGGATCATAGATAGAACTATAATGAAAATTGCTTATAAATAAAAGGATGAAATCCAATTTTCATCATCCTTTATTTTATATCTATACTTTTATCTAATTATCATATTCATTCTTTGTTAATTTATTTCTTAAAATGACATCCTTTTACGCATATGACCTCCCCGACACTTTAATCTCACAATTAATACCATATAATTTCTCTGGAGAAATCGAATCTGCCCCTACACCTCAAGAAATTGATTTAACTCCATCATCCAACCCCATCCCAACTGAATCAAATATCGAAAATGGACAACTCAATTGCTCTTATTGTGGGTTAATCGACGCTGAATCATCTTCCGATGCTCGTCAACATTATAAAAAAGACTTTCACAAATTAAACATTAAAAGGAAATTTCAGAATTTACCTCCATTGAGTGAGGATGAATTTGAAGTACAAATTGGTGAATTAGATGAGAGTTTATCAGGATCGGATGAGTCATCTAATAGTGAAGATGATGAATCTGACAAGGTTGAAAAATTATTGAAAAAAACTCATCTTTCTTCAATTGATGAGGATGATGGAGAGAGTAATCGGAATAAAATTGGTTCTCCATATTCTTTCTTTACAGTTGCTGATACCGCTAGCAATATCACCCCTGATCATGCTTTGGCTATTTATAAAACCCTGTTAGATCCAACCTTACTAAATGAGACTCCTGTTAAAGCCCTTTCTAACCTCAAAAACTCATTCACCTCTCACAGCATAATTCTAATGATTGGTGGTGGTCATTTCGCTGGTGCTGTGATTTCTCATCAAAAATCAAAGAAAAAAGGGTTACTACCAAATTCCTTACTGGGAATTGAAATAATCACTCATAAATCATTTCATAGATATACAACAAGGCGAAAACAAGGTGGTTCTCAAAGTGCCAGTGATAATGCCAGAGGTAAAGCTAAATCTGCTGGTTCAACTCTTCGAAGATATAATGAGCAAGCACTCGAGCAAGAGATTCATGAATTATTAGAGTCTTGGAAGAATTACATTGACAATTCTGAAAACATATTCATCAGAGCTAGTGGTAGGTCTAACCGTGGTATTGTGATGAATTATCCAAAATCCCCAATTACATCATCTGATAAAAGAATTAAAAACTTGCCATTTACTACTGGGAGAGCTACAACTAGTGAAATTAAAAGATCTTGGATGGAACTTACTACTGTAAAAGTTGTTAGTAAATCTTCACTAATTGATAGTAACACTCCAAAGAAGAAAGTTGTGACTAAAGAAGATATTAAAAAGCAGTTGGAAAAATCTCGAATTAATTCAAGCCCTAGGTCTTCCTCTCCTGCTCCAGAACAAACCCTATCGCCAGAAGAAAAACAGACTGTTGAACTTATATCTTTAATCAAAAAATCTCGTTCACCAAGATTAATCTCATATCTCAAATCAAATAATCTTTCTCCTGATTTTCAGCTTCAACCAACCTCACAATACTCAAACACCCCAAACCTCTTATTTTACGCTTCTTCACATGGATCAAGTCATGTTGTGGCCACTTTATTGACATCTCTCAATGCGGATCCAACAATCAAAAACAAATTAGGTCGTACAGCTTACGAAGTGGCGAATAATGTCGATAGAGCCATTACAGACGCTTTCCAATTAGCAAGATCTACCCTTGGTGAGGATAAATGGGATTGGGCGAAAGCAAAAGTTGGACCACCACTTACCAAAAAAGATATTTCTGATCGTGCTGAACAGGAAAAAGTGGCTGCTGAACAAAAAGTTCGTGAAGATCTAGCAAAAATAGAGGCAGAAGAAGCAAAAAAAAGACTCGATAAAACTATCTCTCGTCATGGAGTAGGTAAACAATTATCAAGCAATGTAATCACATCAGTTGGTCAAGATGGATCATTAAGGGGCTTAAGCGATGAAGCACGAGCAAAACTTGAGAGAGAAAGACGAGCTAGAGCTGCTGAAGCAAGATTTAAAAAGTAATGTATATTATAGATTTAATTATATACATCAATGCTAATTTCAATAAATATTATTCCGAAATTGTTGTCTGAATTAGGTCTGAAGTCGGGTTTGATGTTTCCAAATCTGAATCTGAACATTGTGCTATCGTAGTAGATTTAGTAAATATAAATGATACCAGCCTAGGACTTTCTGATAGTATGTTCAATAATATCTCATCTCGTAACTTCGTTACATCACCAACTGGGTCTATATGAGTATAATCAAACAACCCTTTTAATTTATCCTTCTTTTTTAAACCGTTTGGTATATGAATACCAACGTCAGCTACAATTTTTGCAGATACCCAGCCTCCAAGGTCATCATCGGAATCACTAAGTTCTTCTGGTCCATCGATAGTGACTTGAGAGCTGTGATCTGTATCAGATATTTGAGTAGAGACTAGCGATTCTTGAATACCATCCAACTTCAAGCATTGACACTCCAACATATCATGCGTATTACAGGGAGTATTCTGATGCAATATAAACAACTCCCGTAATTCATCAGCGGCAAAAGAATCACTACTAAACGAATTTCCATGTACCAACTGCTTTGGTTTGTCATTCTCAGTTGTATCTTCTCCCATAAATCTATCAGCTAGACCTTGTTTTGTCACCTGCCGTTGATATATTTTTTCATCGATGGCTCCACAAACAAGTAATCGATAGATAAACACTGGTCGCTGTTGACCATCTCGATGAATTCTTGCCATTGCTTGAAGATCAATAGATGGATTCCAATCGGTATCAAACAAAAATAACCGAGATGCACCTACAAGATTAAGACCAACACCTCCACTCCTACTAGAAAGTAGAAAGATAAAATTTTCTTTCTGATCAGTTTTATTAAAATCATCCACCAATTTCTGACGCTTATTTTGATTTGTAGACCCATCTAATCTAAGAAAGCTCATAGAATTAAATCTTATCATTGACTCAATCAGATCCAAAGTTTGCGTAAAGCCAGAAACAATGACAACTTTTTCGTTAGTCTCATTATATAAATGTTTTAAAAAAAGCATAAGAACTCTAGTTTTCCCACTCTGAAGAGGTAAAAAATGCGCAGAAGCTAATGAAGATACCGAATTTGATTCTTCCTCTATCAATGATGGAGAGTTACAAACTTTCTTTAATAAAGTAATAGCTCTTAAATGATCTGAAGCATCATTGCTTCCTATGTATGCTTTCATCTCAGAAGAACCGAGAATTCTTTCGTACTTTTCCAACTGAATTTTCGTCGGATAACAAAACAAAACCGATTCTGTCTTTGGAGGCAGATAATTATCTAAAGTTTTAGCAGTTCTACGAATTATGAACTGTTGAGTTAGTCTTGATAATTCCTCTGATTTTTGCCTTCCAGTAGCAATATCTTTTTTTAGTGCTCCTGGTTGTCTGGACTTCATAATTGGTCCTTCAAATTCCTTTTTGAAAGACGCATATGTTCCTAGTATTCCGGGATTTAGAAAATCTATCATTACGAAAAACTCTCCTAAATCGTTTTGAATTGGAGTACCACTTAGAATTATCTTCTTTTCCGTATTCAGCGAAATAAGAGCTTGAGCTGACTTATTGGTTGAACTTTTCAATCTATGACCTTCATCACATACTATGATATCAAACTTTACTGACTTCAATTCGTTTACTAAAGTTCTAACTTTTTCATAGCCAATAATCATGATAGGATATACTTTACTTCCTGTGAAATCCCTGATTCGGGACTTGGAATCTGCTACAAATACACCAATTCTATCTCTGCCTAGCCATTTATTGAATTCGTTTTGCCAGTTTGTAATCAACGTTACCGGGCATACAATAAGAACTCTTTTCAAAACCGGAGTTTCACCTTGAATTGGGTTTTGTTTCAATAAAGTCCAGAGAAGAGCTATTGTCAAAAGAGTCTTTCCAAGGCCCATTTCGTCTGCCAAAAGAGCGCCATGACCGATATGATGTTTCATTCCCATTATACATTGATAGAGGAATTTGACTCCTTCAACTTGATGAGGCCGTAGTTTCTTTCCGATTGAAGGATCTACCACAACATCTATAATTGTTTTACCGAGCGGTTCAGGGCGTGGCCTAGGTAGGACAATGGCACCAGGGGTGTTGGGATCGAAGCGAGGAGTCGAGTTGAGCTTGCCACGAGTCCCGAGTAAGGAAAAGGAATTACGCAATGCTGGAGACATGCTTGGCAGAATGGGAGTTGGCGAGCTACCAGTAGCGATATCATCTTCATCAACAATAATTGTGTCTAACTGCGCTTCATACATGCCCATTCGAACAGAGTCACCTTCTTTAACATTCTCCAGCTTTGTTCTAGCTATTACTTTACCGGATTCGTTTTTAAGAATTCCATCACTATTCTTATCTATTATAATGATTCCATCACCTTCCCATGTTTTATTCTTTTTTGTAGAAAACTTTCTCCAAACTGCTGAATATTTCCTCCGAGATGGCCTTTTGTCTTCGAGTACCACTTTCTTAGTGGATTCTGGCTGACTCGTCGGTATACTTATAAGTGGTCTCTGATGCCGTTTTGGAAATGATGATTCTAGTTTAGGCTTCTTTAGGGTTGGAGAGACTAAGTCTGTTTTACTATTCACTTCTAGCTTGAAAGTTGATGCCGGTTCCCTGTTTAATTGTAGTGGTTTGAAAGGAGCGGCAGCAGCAGAAGCTGTATCACCAAACGCGTCTCCTACGCGCCTTCGTCGATACATATAATAATTGATTAATTCAGACGCGTATTTCAGTTCACAAATAATGTTGATATGAATAAATATCTAACAAATATGTATGTCAGATCAGTCGCGGTGGTTATGCGGATAAATGAAAGGTCAGCATGCAAGTTAACGTTTCTTATGCAGGGTCAGCAAATGCGATCATAAAATCCCCCACGTAAAGTGCTACCTCAACGTCAGATCATTACATAACTGGATAATATAAATAAAATAAATAGATCTATTATTTATACCTTATTAGTAGGAGTAAGCACAATATTCTCAGTGTCAAAGGGTCCATCAAATGGCCCCATCTCATTACTACTAGTATCTTGTGCAATATCAACCCTCTTCTCATCAGCATCAACCATTACATTTCCTGGATGAGTAATGATAAACACAAGCATAACAAAAAACATGAGAACCGAATCAAAGACATACATAAACACTTCGTGAACCATTAAAAACCCTTGATACCCTTGAGCAAATTCAATAATACGATAGATTGATCTGATAAAAATGAGAATACTTGCGATATAAATTGTCCAGAAAAATCTATCTAGAAGTTTGGACTCAATACGTAATGGGGATATCAAATAACGCTTTGTAATTCGCTTATGAACAAGAATTGCCATAGTGACAAATGCACTAAAGAATATTAATTGAACAACTAAACCACCAATTACTACATCACCACCTAAACGTTGATTACTAGAACCCCCTGATCCCTGAATACCTCCACCAGCTCCTTGGAGTAGAAGCGATAACACATCGCCAGATACAAAAACTGGTGTCATAAACCTCAACTTCATAGGAGAAAGATCTTCAACATGCAAATATCTAATCAATCTACCTAATGTCATATAAATAGATGCAGCAAAGAAACATGGTGGCAAAAGGATGAAAAGAACTTGAAGAGCATAAGGACCAACTTGATCAGGATGAGCTCTTGAAACAATTCTAATAATATATCCAATCACCTCGAATGCACCACCAATGCAGAAAACTGAGAAATATTTTACTTTTTTCTTTACTACCAACCAAATATGAATAGCAGTAAGAATTGCAAATGCAACTATAAATACAACTGCTGCTGGAATGGAAGGAACGAATCCGAAAATATTACCGTGATCTTTCATTGTTGACTCGACGTTAAAAAAGGAATCGATAATTGTATTCAAGACTATATTTACAGGATGTTACTCTTTTTATATGATATCTTTGTGGATATGTTCGTGAAGTGTGCCTCGCAAACTTCGGATTTTCTGTCACCTATTTTAGGCCCCTTCTGGTTATAATCTACAAAAAACGGTCTACTAGTCAAACTGTTGGCAGTTAAAATGTCGGGGACTCACATCTATGCATTAAATCATATTAAATCATGCACTAAAGAGGCAGTGAATACGAGCCGTAGATGAAATGTAGGCGTTCATTTTTTACCGAGATAGGCAGTGCTTAATTTAGACTTTGTTTGGACGAAAGGCTGATAAGGAATAATGAGGATGATACGAAATTTATATAAGGGACATATTCTCGGTTTTCTCGCATAATGGAAAGTTGCATTAGGACTTATTTTTCGTACAGGCCCACATTTTGTCAATCCATTTCACCACTTTACGACTGGCTATTGAGTGTCTCGGAAAATTCGGATTTCACCAATGAATCAACAGGGGCAAACTCATACAAAACGGAAAAAATCCCATTTTGGTTGTTTATCCTGTAAATCAAGAAAAATTAAATGCGATGAGACTAAGCCTATTTGCAGAAGATGTCAGCTACAGAATTTGAATTGTATTTATAGTAAAGAATGGTCACGGAGTAAAAAGACACCTCCTGGTTTGACGCCAGAGAATAGCTCTCCTACTAGTTTTGTCACTACGCACGCAAGCTCACCGATTTCTCAAGTTACATTCATAAATGATGCATTCTCTTCCACTGAACCTATTACGGATATTCCGGTTAGTATTGAAGTAAAGCTGATCTACCAATGGACAGTGTTTACTTCAAACTCATTTGGTTCTTATGGTGATTATTTTCAAAAATGTATACCTGAAAAAGCATTCAATTATCGATTATTATTTGACGCAATGTTGTTATTATCTGCTGCACATATATATCATACCAAGCCGAGTGAGGATATCCGACAAGCTGTTGAAATATACAAATTTAGAACAATTGCTGGAGTTCGAAAAGAAATTGAAAGTGGATTACATGAATCTCAACCTCGGGAAGAACTCGCATGGTCAAGTGCTTTCTTGGCTCTATTCTGGCTAACGTGTGATACTGACACTGAATTCTCTGGTTTAAGTTATGGCTGGAGACCTTTATTCCGAGGTATGGGGGACATTTTTCATAAAATTGTTACAAGCGATATTGTACCCGAAGTTTTAAAGCATGCTCGCACTTTTAAATTAAGTCTCCCATCGGGTGAAAAATATTTACCTCGTCTTCAAGAAATATATAAAGATCGACTTGGAAGTTCGAAGAGTGAGGATATTAAAGTTTATGAACAAACTGCATTAAAATTAGCTCAAAATGTTGAAAAAATTGTTAATGAACCCAATCAGAGTTCTGTTCAATGTGTTTCATATTGGATTTTAACTGCGATGCCTGATCCATTTATCCAGCAAATCAACGATTTTGATCCTGTAGCCCTAACTTTTTTGGCAACTTTTTTTGCCCTTATTTCATCTCTACCATGTTGGTATCTGGGTGTTTACTCTTGGAAACATCATTTACGAATAAAAGCCAAAATTCCAGTCGAAATGCATCATTTTCTCGACCTAAGCTATCTAGGGCTCAATCCTCCATTTAATTCTGCTACTGATCCTGATAACCCTTAGCTATCGTTGTACTATTTATTTATCCCTGACGAATTATGAAAAATAATAATATTATTATATAGAAAGAAATGCAAAGCAAAAACAAACCTACCCAAAATAATGCAAAAAAGAGAAGAAAAATAATTAAATGTGAATCTTTTACGAAGACGGAGAGCCACCTAAACCAGCTGAAAGTGCAAGGTACCAAGTTCTGCTAGCGCCACCATCAAGCCATTGAGGTTGGAAATTATCTTGAGAGAAATATTGATAAGCTGAAACAGGATCAAATAATGCTTGATTACTTCTAAGAATACCAGCCCATCCACTATCAAGAGAGTCAATAATACCTGCTAATTTTTCGGTCCACTCTTGTTGAACAAACTCAGCACTTCTAATCAAACCAGAAGCTGGAGTAATAGGAATCATATGAATTCCTTGAATATATTCAAGATTGGTACCGAAATAAGTAGTATGATCAAGTTTATTCTCAAAAGTAATACCGGGCACCTTGTTCAAAATGAAATTCGATGGCTGAATAGTATTATCGTCCAACATATAGAAATAATTACCCATAGACCTTGCCATAACTGACAACATCAAATCTCCACGAGCTTCCATATCAGTATCACCGATGACTTTACCCCACAATTTCATACCATACGCAAAATTATAATCTTCAGAACTAGATTCTTCATCTTTACCATCAGCAGTGGCAAACATCCCATGTGCCCAAGAATGGCCACTAAACCAATCAAACATACGGAAAACTGGGAAATAGCTATCATCATGAGAAGGGTTGGCAACATCTCGCACTAAAGAGTTAACCCAGTCTTTATTTTCAGCAATCCAGTTACCACCATACGATTGATCGATATAACCAATGATAGCTGCAGCATGAACCATATAACCATAATGAAAGTGATGATCATTATAGTAAGGGCTGCCATAGTCATCAAGAGGACTACCACCATTTTGGGCAGCTGATGAAGTAACACCCTTCAGCAAAGTATCATAGATCAATGGAGTTTGTTGCTTATTAGTGGTGAATAAAGAAAATGCTTGTTGGAGATTAGCAAGACCAGACTTGGCTAAGTCGTCATTCTTGAGAATGTCCTTGACAACAAGCAAAATATAGGCAAACTTATCAAATGCCTTACCGGATGTATAAGTTGAAGGGGAGTTGGTTTGACCAGAAATATCTTGAGCCAATTCTTGATTAGCAACGGATGCCATGAGTTGTAAAGCTTCTTGACTATAAGATGGTCCACTGAATGAACTTTGAGCTGACCATGGTAAGTATTGCATGCCAGTATTGAGAACTTCATTCATGACCAATTGATTGGTTAGATAGCCTGTCATAAGACCCTTGGTATTCGAATCGATAGTAAACTGAGTAGCAGCACTATTCATAGAAGGATCAAATGATTGAACTTGATGAGGTAAAGCCCATAACCAGGTTGAGCCTCCTACTGATGTACCCTGAGTCTTGTAAGTGATACTGTAGGTGGCAACATCATTAGTAACGGAAGCTGAAACGGAGGCACTAACAGGGTATTGACCAGCAGCCTTATCAAATGAGCTGTCAGCACCGCTCGGGACAACACCAACTTGAATAACAACACCGGTAGCAGGACCAGTGGTAGCTTTAATCTCAAAATCGTTCAAAACATCAAGGTCAAATGATTGGCCATTAGGAACTGTAGCATAAAGGTTCCAAGTAACGCCATTGAAGAGTGTAATAATATATTTTTGAATATTGCTAGCAGGAGGATTACTACTCTTAGATACTGACTGGAAACCAAGTTGACTGTAAAAGTAAGGAGTCAGACCATTATATTCTGCGGTGACGAAACCCATACCGACAGCAAGGGGGAAGTTAACAGATTCACTTCCTCCGGCAGACAAGGCAGCATTAACAGAAAATGTATCAGAATCGGTTACAGTCAATTGCATATTGTCGGCGGTGAATTCAGCAGCAGAATAGACAAATGACATCAAACCAATAGGATTGATATAATATTCAACAGGGTTAGCATTAGGATCAGGACCAAAGGCTCTCTGAGAAAAGTTGACATGAGATATAGCCATTCCATAGTAGTCAGTATCATTTGACCACCATACAGAATAAGGCTGGGCATATACAGGGAACCTTTGATCAGCTAAGAATAAGTTACCATAAAACTTATTAGTGTGAATAGGATTACCATTGTTGTTAACCCCTGAAGGAATCGTAATATCAAGATCTTCATTGGGGAAAACTGAAGATGGAGGATTGGTTGAAATTGGTTGAGAGAAGATGTCACCGTTATTTTGATAGTAGTTGTTATTTGAAGGTGCTGGTGCTGGTGCTGTTGGTTGGGCAGCGGGTGACGAGGACGCTGGTACTTGTGATTGAGCTCCGGATGATTGGAGAACTGAAGATGATGATAACGACGAGATGGAACTTGCAGAACTCTGGAGATTTGTAGTGGAAACGGTAGATGAACTGGAAGTAGTACCAAGGACAGACGAAATGGATGAAGCCGAAGATCCAGAACTTTGTGATTGAACGAAAGAAGTTTTTAAAGTTGAGGAAGAAGGAACTGACACTGTGTTTGAACCGACGCTTGGTGTAGGAACACCATTAGAAGATCCAGAACTTGATGCAGGGACACTGGTAGAAGATCCAGAACTGGAAGTGGGAGCCGCCTGAGTTGTTGCCAAATTGGTGGGAATACTAAGACCAGTAGTATAAGTAGCAGGATTAATGGTCTTACTTAGAGAAGTAGTAGCATAAGTGGAATATTGAGTAACGGGAGGAATACTAACTAAAGAAATACTGGTGATAATTGTACTTTGAATCATTGTGACTGGAGTAGTTGTGGCAATGAAAATGGTAGTGACTTCAGAAATTGTTGCATCCTTTGTGACTTCGGCAGCTTGACCAGCAGTGATAGTAACATAATGGGGTTGAGCGGTAACTACTTCCTTTACAGTCTTCAGAATAACTGCAGCATCTACTGGAAAGACGACTGAAGATAGGGCCGCTAATGATAGCAAAGCGTTGGAGAAACTTAGAGGTCTCATTGTTGATTTTTTCCGAATACAACCAGACCAAGAAAGACAGCTCTTTCGAATATATATACAATTGAAAATGCTAGTAGTAGTTGGCAGTAAGGGGCTCAGACAAGTATGAAACTTGTTTCAGAGTTGCGTTATTTTTCAAAAGAACGTGAAAGACAAATTTTATAAATGAATGATAGAGAGTATCTATTTATTACTCCAAAATGAAAGAATTCGATGGTTGTTGTATTGCCCTTGACGACCTTGCGTTATATTTATAAAAATACATTAGTTCTAGTATTTTTGAGATTACTTTGGTCTGTTCAAGTGTTGTAGTTAAGGCACCGATTAACCGTTCCGATTCGGCTGGAAAGACTTCCAGTTTTGATGAAACATGTCCAGCATTATTAATTGATTACAGCTCAGATCTGTACCAGCCTTCTAATGAATGCAGAATTTGGTGGTGAATTAGTTGTGTGAAAAAGTCGTCAACACTTGCAAGATGAGACATGATATGCGTGATGGTGCAGATCGCCCAAAATATAACTTAGTTTGAATTTTGGGAGGCTGGAACCTGCATATGCAACAAGAGATGGCTGGTTAGAGAAGTGGTCCGTGTGAGTAGATTTTTGATATAGCCGGGTTGAAAGTTGATTCAAGTATCAATAAGTATGGGAGGCTGTGCTAGCCAGCGAATTTGTCTCCTTTGCTATTGAAATTCTTTCAATAATCATACAGGCGTAATTGGTGGAAATGAATTGATTGTCTAAGGGCGTGTTTCATAACCAAATCGGAACATTATTACCATATACTTCACAATCGCAAACTGTTAAATCATTTTTCAACCTTGCTTCTGACAGAACTCAATTGACGAAACTCTTTTTGAGGAATATATCTTAGCGCTAGAGCTAGCTGAAACGTGAACCGTGCACGCGCTACGGTACATTAACGTTAGAGTTTTATCCTGCAGCTTAGAGTTTTGGTAGTATGTCGATCAATCGGCACCCATGATACAAACACTGCATGTGGCATTGAGTATTGGTAACAATTACATTTGTTAATATTAAATTAAATTAAATTACAATTAAATATAGAGAATGGTTACTCAACACCACTTCTATTAATAAATTCACCCACCTTTTGTAAAAGTTGTTCTAAATTATCAGCATCATTATCAGCCTCTTGGTTATTATTATTATCATCGGCCGTTCCTGAATTCTGTAAATGGGAAACTCCCTGAAGATCGTTTGTATCGGGATTCTGTACAGTCGTCTGATTTTTCCCTGCATGAAAAGAATCATTAGCCGATTCTTGGCTCTCCGGCACAGTGTCATATTTAGTCTGCTGCGCATCCGTCTTATTCTCAATATTCTCAGGTGACGTCGGTTGATTGTCCGAATGGCTGGTCGAGAATAACATTGGATCAACATTTATATCATTCGGATCAGTCAACGGGGCGGCTGACACATTGGGGGCATTGGCACTGGTTTCAGATATTGTAGTTGGCTGAGATTGAGAAACGAAATGGATGGCATTATTAGGCGTAAGAGTACCTGATGAACCAGTCGTTGTAGTTGTATTGCTCCCTGTGGTATATTGCCCTAGAGAAGTGTGCTGATCATTGGCTTCATTTCCTTTCTTTCTTTCCTTGGTCTTCTTATTGGATTGTTTCCGAGAATTGATATCACCGGTGACATCCTGGAATGATCGAGGAACAGGAAGTCCACATTTAAGGAAAAACATTTTCAAATTTCTTGCTTTATCTTTTAATTGCACTTGGTTACGATCCTTGAGAACCTCTGATATGGAGCCTCCCGGACCATAGAGTTCTAAGATCTGACTCCAATATGGGCCCTTGACAGTATCAAGGCCAAGGATTAGAGCTTCTTCTTCCTCATTTGTCCATGGCCTTCTAGTGTACATAAGATTACCAGCTTTTCCAACAACCGCAGGGGATGACGTATACTCAGCTTTTTCATTTATGGAATTTGAAGCCATCATACGTCGAGCTGCTTTATAGGCAGTCAACGTATCAGAAGAATAGAGCTCAGGACGAAGGGAAGGGTCAATCGCGTTAGAGCTTTGATCCGATTTAGGTTGAGGATTGAGAAACGATTGTTTATCATGACTATTCCAGACTTGAACATTTGGCTTGGATGAAGAATCTCCATGAGCTGTTATACTGCTTTCTCCTAGTCCAGACGCGACTGTCACAGGCAGAACCGTACCAATATTATGACTTATAGGGATAGGAGAACTGAGGCTACCACCATTATGAATATCGGTATGAGCAAAATTCGTAAGCAAGCTGACAGGAGGAATCAATTGAGAATGATTTTTACCCACATACTCTGTTAAATCTTTTAAAAATGACAACCATTGATAAGTTTGAGCCAACGCTTCTGATGAATCTTCTCCTTCTAGTCTACTACGCCTTCGATTACACTTGGTAATAAACTCTTCTTCGTTTGGGGATAAGGAAGATCTATCCGGCCTAAAGCTGTATAGCACTTGTTCCAAAGTTGCTGGGAATAAGTCATCTAAAACTTCCGACTTTGATTTTTCATTTTGCCCGAGAGCAGAAATATATGCTTGGGTTTTTAAATCCAAATAAAGACCGGCCAATGGTTTCAGTAATTTTCCATTATCAGGAACGAAAGTTGGAAGAAAGTATTCGTTTAGATGATAAAAACCAACTTCAATCGAACCAAATACCGCAGCTAGAAATGTAACTAAATTTACCCGTTGGAGAATTACTTTAGTAATTCGAGAGTTGTAATCTAATCCCGCAATTTTAGAGGTAAGAAATTGTTCATCACTGAAAATGAGCTTTGTTCTCTGGAAAATATCTAATAAAGTTGAATATGCAATTCCCCGAGTACTCTCTGGTTGAGTTATAATATTAATAGTATCCTGATATAGGTTTTTACCAATCAGAATTTCTAATATCTGTGAAGCAAGATTATCGATTATTGACAAGGTTCCTGATCTGAGTAGTATTTTTGCTTCTTCGTTTTCTTTTCTCGCTGGTCGAGTATCGGTTATTATAAGGTCATCAGATTCGTCATTGGTTTCATTAGGTACTTCAGAAGTCCGGCGAGTATGAGTAGATGCATAATTAAAAGTAGTAGAAGAGCTTTCAGGAGGAACATCGGCAGAAGTTTCAGTAGCCGTCGTAGTTTCAGGTACGCTCTGAGTTGTAGAGATAGATATAATATCGGCACCAGTGGATTCTGCTGAAGTTTGTGTAGAAGCAATAGTTTCGCTTATCGTAGGAAAATTATTTGTATGAATATTTTTCTCTCCAGTAGATGGAGCGATGGTATCGAGCTCAGTAGCAGTGCCTTCCGTGGCGGTAGCAGCAACGGTAGTTGAAATTGCCTCGTCATCTTTTTGACCTTCTGTTGCACTTTCTCGACCGAGATGACCAATACTACTTGTCTGCTCCATACTATCGACACCTTCTTGAACGCTCTGTAGATGTTGAGTAAGAAATCTCAGCTGATCAGCCTCGTTCATTTCTAGTAATTTAGAAAAGTCTTCTTGAGGGATCTGACCATTGTTCAATTCATTTTGATTATTCTCACTTGGAATGTCCTTGTCAATCTTATTCTGATTGTGATCAGGAAATCCTTCTTCAAGCTGCTGTGCTTCTATGTGTCCTGCTGGTTCGTCTAAATGATCAGATTCTAAAGTTTGCCGTTTGAGAGGTTGTTCTTCCGAGGATGGTTCTTCTCCTTCATCTAATGTGTGTTTCTCGAATTGACTCCGACCTAGGTCAGAAAAAACATTCGTGTCAACAGGGGCCTCAGAGGCATCGCCTGAAATATGTTGTTCTTCAGTCTCGGTGGTTACTGTATCAGCATTATTAGCAGTATCAGTCTCTACCTGTTCTTGAAGAGCGCTAGCATTCTTCTCTATCAATGCTATTAGTTCTTGCTCTGATAACGGACGGGAATTTGGATCATTGTGATCTACCCCGTCATTGTGATTTTCAAAGTCCATCGTGAAGAATTTTTCCAGCAACTAACAATCACTGGGTCTAATCCTCACTAAGACGTTTTCATAAATAATAAATAATAAATAAAATAAATTATTGATCGCGATTATCTCGTTATCTTATCGTACATCGAAGTCTTGATTAGGGCTTTGCTTTGTTAGGGCTATTTGAGATAGATTTTTCTGACAAAACGTGGTAGTTATAGAATCATTTAGGGTAAGGGTTGTTTTAAGTGCTAGCTAGCGAGTTGGCTAACAATCAGAAACTTAAGGTAAACAGCGATTAAGTTGAATTGTTGTGCTAGATATGACGAAAGTAAATATATAATCAAGAGTTAGCGATACGAAGTTATAAATCAAATATAATTAAATGCTAGTTTATGGTGAACTTGATGCGTTTACATGCTCGTATCAGAGCTGTAAACGCGTGAGAGCCTCCTCTAAAAGCAAATGACAGAAACGCAGACTGAAAGTAATTAATGTGTAATGGCTATTTGGAGTTTAAGAAAATTACGTGTTGGTTTACGCAATCATTCCTTACGATTAAACTTACATTTAATATCTGGATGATAAATGGCTTACATATGTAAATTGCGTAAACATGTCCTACAGAAAATATGCTGGAATTCTATCTCCTATCTCCTTGGAAAATCACCCTTGTGATTGTTTCTTAGTGACTGTTTAATGAACCATTGGCTAGCTAGCGAAAAATGACTCGCTAAAGCAACTGTAAATCTATGGATGTACTTAAGATCAATCTAATATATAAGGCAGGGCGAGGTGGGTTTACAGTCGGGAGCTATCTTCTATACTCGATAATAGTAAGCTATTCAAGATATTACCGACATTATTCCGACCGTTCTCTTTCCCATTTCCGATCTGCAAGACTGACTTCCTTATTAATCAGTACCCTATCACCAACACTTGGGGGAACATAAAAAGCAATAATGAGTCAACATATGACTAGTAGTCATCCTTCCCAAAATGGAAGTAGTCATACTTCCCAACACAACCAATTATTTAGGACCAATTAGAATAGACTCATTGTCTTAAGTAATATAAATAGGTTGCTTTCGAATCAAACTCGAAAGTAATCGTAAACCTCCAATACATACAACGCTCAACAATGTTTCCCCATCTATCAAGACGAGTCGTAGTTGGTTCCCCAAAAGCTATTGCTTTATTTCATACTAGCAAACAAATTTCTATAAGTGCTGGAAATGCTGCTTCTGCTATACCTGCTGGCAATTTAACACAAAAATCCGAAATCAAGCCACCTCCATCTACTACTACTGTTGAGCTCAATAATCTTCTTGACAATGTTAGAGATTATACAATTGTTCGTAATAATTGGACTAAAGAAGAAATTTCTACCATTTATAATTCTCCTCTTATGAATTTAGTTTATGCCAGTGCAACTGTTCATAGAAAATTTCATGACCCTTCAGAAGTTCAACTTTGTACTCTTATGAATATTAAATCAGGAGGTTGTACTGAAGATTGTAAATATTGCGCCCAAAGTAGTAGATATGAAACAGGAGTTAAAGCAGAGAAAGTTGTTACAGTCGACGAAGTTATTTCTGAAGCTCGTTTAGCCAAGGAAAATGGATCAACTCGTTTCTGTATGGGTGCTGCATGGCGTGATATGAAAGGTCGTAAAAGTGGATTGAAAAGAATCGCCAATATGGTGAGTGAAGTTAATAAGTTAGGATTAGAGAGTTGTGTGACATTGGGAATGGTTAATGAAGAACAAATGAAAGAATTAAAAGATGCAGGACTTACTGCTTATAACCATAACGTCGATACTTCTAGAGAATATTATCCTAGTGTCATTACGACCCGTTCATATGATGAAAGATTAGAAACTATTAGTAATGTTCGTAAGTCCGGTGTTAGTGTTTGTTCTGGAGGAATTCTTGGACTTGGTGAAACTACTGAAGATCATGTTAGCTTTTTGCATACTTTATCTACTATGCCTGAGCATCCAGAATCTGTTCCAGTTAACAAATTGGTTCCAATCAAAGGAACTCCATTAGGTGACAAACAAGCTGAAGAAATTAAAATTCCTTTCGATGCTGTACTTCGAACAGTTGCTACTGCAAGATTAATTATGCCTAAATCTATTATTAGATTAGCTGCTGGTAGATACACTATGAAAGAGCAAGATCAGATGATGTGTTTCATGGCCGGAGCTAATGCTATTTTCACGGGCAAGAAAATGTTAACTACAATGTGCAATGATTGGAGTGATGATAAGGCAATGTTAGCCAAATGGGGTATGAAACCTATGAAGAGTTTCAGAAGAACAATCAAAGATGGCGAACAACTATCTTTATAAATCAATTGGCATTACACATATACATTAATAAATACATAAAAATTTCCATAATTGTCATAAATACTTAAAGCTGATTACAACATTGTTGAGCACAGTCAATATTATGCGACAAATATACCGCTCATCTATGGCATAAGACTCTCTGATATTATCCTATCACTCGTAGGCAATATATTAGCCTTATTAGTCCCTAATTCATTAATCAATCCAGTTAACATCACTTCTCGACTAACAGCTGGATTATACGTTCCACTCTCCAATAACTTGGCACCAAATGGAGATGATAACCCAAATTTAAACGCAAATGATACAACCAACTGCCAAATACTTCCTTGCCTTCTATCATTCGTTGACCGTTTCATAATCAGACTAATAATCTTAAGAGCCAACTTAATCTCTGCCATGCACTTTTCCAAATATTGAGGTTTTCGACGAAGTGAAGAATAAAGTACGTCTAAAGCAGCGACTAAAAAATGATTGTATTGAATCTCACAAGAAGAATAGAAATCGGTATTGAAATATAACCTTCCAAGTTCTCGTATACATTCACAGGCAGTTGTAATAGCAGGAACAATGTACGATTCTAGCGTACATGATTGATAAATGTTTAATAAAATTAAGTTGGATTTGAGATATATAATCCATTTCAATTTTCTTGACCCATGAGGTGAAGGCTGAGAGGGAAGATTTTCTTTTAGTTTTAGCTCTGGTGGTAATGATGCCTTCCATCGTTCCATAAGGAATATTAAATATTGAACATTATCTTGATTGGATTTGGAATCAGTAGGATTATTTGAATCATCACCATTTGTCGATTCATTACGATTTGACATCGAACCATTATCTTGATGTTTTTGAATAGCCTCAAGTACTTTTCCTGACAATTTACTGTAATGAATCATATAATTAAGATGCATGGCTCTAAACAGATCATCTTCAGAAGAACCAGATTCTAAGCTTACAGATCCAAAACTTTGTGGCATTTTTTGATCTATATCTTCATCATGGAGGATAAAAGGTCGTTTAGTATAGATTGATAATCTGCGGTCCATAACGTACAGACACCAAAACACTAGCCTACAGTGCTCTCTTTGATCTTCATTAGAAAACATTTTATCTAATTCTTTCGTCCTATAAAGACCTAGTTCCAGCGCTTGGATACTTGCAAATCCTACTGTCCTATAAGCTAAAGTACCTTGATCACTATGGAATTGATATTGATGAATTAGAAGAAGATGGACCAATCCTTTAATTGTGCCCTTTTCTGATATCAGTTTGCGCTCGATTTTGGATAAAACATCTTCGTATAACTTTCTACCAACTGATTGATTTATACTCGTCATTGTAGTACCTATAGCAATGACTATTTTAAGGTCTATCCAATCTTCCTCGTGTTCTGGCAAGAATACTCCATGTAATCCGTAGTGTTTATAAATCTCATCGAACTTGTTTTTTAACTCTCCCACTGCAAATATCGGATATAAACAATTAACTTCGCAGTCATAAGCCTCTATACTCTTATGAGCGTCAAGATAATTAATTCCGTATAAATGAGTGTTTTCCAGTTCATAGGAGAATGCGGAAGACGGGAAGTCTTCTTTTAAATCCATCAGCAAAGCATGAGATGCTAATGATAACGGCGTATATTTTAGTTCATCGGGAAGGAATAATCTTTGACCTAATCCATGAGGATCAAAGTTACTCAAATTATCATCACTTGATGAATCGTAATTTAGAGTATGTTGATAATGATATTGCGAATGATTTTGTTGTCGATTTTGTCGTTGATCTTGTCTCTGTCCTTGGACATTCGAGTATCCTGATGTATCAGGATCTTCTATATTAGGATTATAAGGCAATCTGGCAGGTTCGAATAAATTATTCACATCTGGCAAGGGTGACACGGGCAAAAACGGAGAAAAGGTTTTGCTTGTAGTTGTTCCCAATAAATTATCAACATAAATCGATTCGAAAGAGCCGAATCGATATAGATGTGAGTTCTGATCATCATCACTCATTGGAGTTCCTTTATCAGATGATTGCATGGATGTTGGGTTACCACCTGTTAGATGTTGAAATCCATTAGGGCTTGTACCTTGTGCAGCATTGAGGGCACTACCCGTTTCCAAGATTATTTGGCCATTACTTGGCTCATTATATCCAGGATTGCCATTGCCATACCCATTCAGAGGGTTATTAACAATATTTGACTCATCAATAATCTTCATATACGGACTGGATGGGTCCTCTTCTCTTTCTCCTGTATCATTTTCATCTCGAATCTTGCTTCGCTTTTGTGAATTCTCTTTCACAGGATAAATGCATTGGAGCTTCTGATTTGTACATCTCTGACATGGCGTATTTCCATTACACTACCAAGCTGTTAGTTATTAACTTCAACTTGCCTCCGGCGGCTGGGATTCGCCCAGACCCGTAGCTCGCTCCGCTCGTTATGTGCGGTCTCGTCTATGCCAAGGGCTCGATGAACGAGCGAGCGAGCTACGGGTCTGGGCGGAGCCCAGCCGTTGGAGCAAATGATAACATTCCACATACTTTAATTTTGCGTCGTTTGCATTCCAAGCTAGATTTTTATCAGTTAGCAGTTGAAAAAGGAACGAACGAACGTTGTCGACGGACTTTACTTACCAAGCACAAATTACATATTTACTTCTCTTTCTCTTCTTCTCTTTCGCACTCAAAGAAAGTACCGGCTCTGTCATCCCCAATTTCATACCGACAGATGACGACATTATCACTGCACATACCAAGTTCAGGTCGATAGCACTACTCACAAATCTTACCTAAGGATCTGAATCTAAATCTGGATCTGTACCCGAGTTAGAAAAGCAGTTTAAGTGCATAGGCGAAGTCCTTATTAAGGTTTTGTGGAGAAACTCCGCGCGGGTAAAGTATCCACCCGAAGCGTGGGGGTAGTTGTTTGATATATTGGGGTAAGGTTAGGGCCTGTATGAACTTGTAAATGGCTGACGTCAGGAACGACTGAGTGAGAATTATTTTATTAGAGGTGTTATGTTGAAGGTAGGAACAGCTCTGCAATGCGATTGGAATTTTGGCCGAAATAGAATTAGAAGTAGCAGATAGATAGTAATGCTACGAGGTCTGAATATGGCAGAAGAAATATGAGTAAGGCGAGAGACTGTTTGGTTACGACGGTAATTACCAACCGCACTTGAGTTTATTATTAAACTGGACTATATAATTGTTGGTGACTCTTACTTACATGAGTTCTGTAGTTTTACTACCATTTTAGGCTCTAAACTTGAATTCAGAAATTTTATCATTTTACTTTTCCCGGGTCGTTCCGAAGAAATATCGTAATCGTTATGCGCGAAGATCATCACTCTAGTGGAATGAATTCCCGTTGATTATTTAGCTTTGGGACTCCGGAGTGGTAAGGGAATTTATGGCATGGATAAAAAACTGTTTGACTATGAAACACCGCAGATTAACATTCACCACTAAAATGGAGAAAATTCCCGCAAGACTCGGGAGGTCAGAAGGGCTGAGAGTCACAATCTGTACTTTGACTAGAGTAAAAGACCTGACTATTCTGATAACGCTGATAACTGATTATCTTCCTTAATACCAGTAAATAGTTGTCTGATATATTAATAGCTTAAATCTTAAATTGTTATTCGACTATTTCGTAATCTCTCATAGCAAGCAGAGAAACCCTACTAGTAATGAGAATATATCCGGCGCCAATAAGTTCTGACAATATTAAAACTGATGCTTCTTGCGATAAGAGGGTGAATCAACACGGAAGCGATATTCAAAACCGCTCCAAGTTATTCAAATTAATAAAAGAATTCGTTATTCTACAAATACCAATACATTTCTGCAGATAATATTACGTTTAACGACGCGGTTTACTATATTCTTTGGTATTGAGATATCTTAGTGAAGTTCGCTACATCTATTCGTTCGGTATAGCAACAGTTTCAATGAAAACTCTTCAATTAACCTTTAATCTGATTTGAGTTTCCGGTATTTCCTTTCGTTTATTGACAATTTTGATCGCTTTTCAGAATTCGGGAAACTGAAAATCTCCTGAAATTTATAGTAGTACAATCAATTAACGTATATGTCATATACAATTATAATAATAAAATAATAAAATAATAAAATAATAATTGAGACCAGAAAAGAATGACGCCTCTCAAAAAACACTGCCATAAATATTCGGAAAATACAATGTTTTTGAGGAGCTGATTAGTAGTAGTAAAATTAACCTCTATGTTTTTAAATAATTATAACACAACAATATCATTTCGGCAACTGCCCAAGATAAGGGCTTGACGGCGGTCATTTATTTGATCTTTCGACGTTGATAAGGATCAACAATATTTTTTCTAGGAAAAGACGGAGGCAAAAACCGACTGAGTATTGCTATTTATAGCCCACGATTGTAATCCAAATTTTGTTGATTTTAAATCACCCGCTAAAAGGATTTGCACACTACCATCGAGACTAGCGACGACCAGAGTAATCTTTAATTCGGGGTTAGGGTTGTGGTCTAGGGTTGATTTTTAGTGTAGGATTAGAGCTTATATACGTTTTGATTTTCAAAAGTTTTATAAATTTGGGGGTTTGGCCGAGTGGTTAAGGCGTTAGGTTTAGGTTAAAAAACCTAGAACAAACTAGGTTAGGTTGTGTCCCTCGAAAGGGAGATGTACCCTTTCCAGTACCCTAATATCGTAGATGCGTGGGTTCGAACCCCACAGCCCTCAGTATTTTATTTTTTTCAGTTAAATTTAATTTTATTAGTTACAAGTTGGAACAGAGAGAAGTGAGGTTAAACGTATGTCTATTGTCGTGGCTTGTTTTTTGCTGTAACTTCCATTCTTTGGCTCTACCCAATAACTACAAAACCAGAGAAGTTTGAAATCAATGAATAAAGAATAATCTAGAGCGAAAAAATAATAGACAATAAACAATGAGTTCTTAGAAAATATTATGGTGATTGATATTATAATTTCTCCTTAAGAGTCAAAATAATATTCAGAGAGCGGTTCAGCGAGAGATTCTTAGAACGTCCCGTCGAATCAATGAATAACCTATATTTTCGATGCTGAAATCAACTATAAGTTTCAAACTAATACCACACAAGTATCAACCAACGGTTGCATGAGAATTCATCATGCCTGCTTACCCCAGAGATTAACTAGTATAACCTTCGACCATCACATTAATAATTCTAGTTTGATATATCTCTGACCTATCATACCTTCTATAAACCAAAATATCAAAGCAAATTTATTTATAGCAAATTATAGCACTCATTATAGCTACAGCTAGTCCATGTTAAAGGAGAGCTGGAGAGCGGTTAGTGTTTTAGGGACTGCTGCTTGTTTTATATTTGACGGGGTATGGGTGAATTCTTTTTTTAGCAGGGATTACGAACATTCCATGGCAGATGACATAGAAGTTGTTATACAGAGTGGTGTAATTGACAAATGTAGTTAGCATAACAAGGGTAAAACCCTAAGATAAACCCTGAAAATAAATCGATCCTACGATAATACTATCAATGTTTGATACTCACGTGCATAAAAGAACACAGGGCTAGACATTAAATGTCAGAACAGAAATAGATTTTGGGTCAAATTCTGAGAAAGAAACAGATGGTGTACTGCCATGTATTGCAAGGCAGAAAATACAGCATTTCTTACTCGGAATGTGGGATGTAAGTACAATTCTTTACGCAATCATCCAGGGGTTTAAAAAAGACTTAAACTAATAGTGGAGTCTAATTGGATTAGACAGTTTACTGATTGGAATTGGATATGGTTTGTTGTCAGTGTGTTTATAAGTTGGATGTGGCATCGGAGTTTCGATTACTTTCCTCTACCTCTTTTCACTCAATTCCCTCTCCAAATTGCTTAACACTGTCAAATCAGGCTACCTCTCTCCAGCGGGCTCTACACCATTTTAATAATATATCCATCGTTTACTTTCCTTTTGTATCTTCCTGTTTTCTAACTTCGTATATATCATCAAAATATAAGCAAAACTTCGTCTATACAATTTGGCAAACAATCTCAAATTAGTCATTGATCTCATTCCTGATGGGGGCTTTAAAGAAGCTGAAACGTTAATTCAAGGACGAACCAAGTCATTCACCTAAACCTCTAATTAGAGTGGCTTGAGCTATTAAAGCAGCTCATAAGATAAGTCCCTAGCGCTTCTGAAATTGTCCCTTCAATTCTCCCTAGCACTGGAATTACTTCTATCTCTGATGAAAATATTCCTAGTCTAGAGAAGGAGAACACAAGCTAACTTATTGTCTATTTACGTCTACAAGGTGGGAATAAACAATAATATCCAGAGAAAGATTCGGAGAGATTTTTAAAAAATGCCCCGTCTTTCCACATTTAGTGAAATCAATTAACATCTATGTCATATATAATTATAATAATATAATACAACAAAAAAATAATTTAGACCAGAAAAAGAAGGCACCAAAAATTCCTATCCCTGGTCTCAGCTCAGCTCATGATCATTTTTACTGTCTATTGAAGCCTACAAGACCAGCGATATTTAATTACATACGAATTAATACGATTTTACGACTATTATATTGATTTTCTCCCTCAGAGCGAATGCGGAGTATTATTCAGGGTTAGGTTTATTTTCCATACATTTAAGGCTCAAAGAAATTCATCAAGGGTGACATTCAATAATTAGGTTCGATGGTCTAGTTGGTTATGGCATCTGCTTAACACGCAGAACGTCCCCAGTTCGATCCTGGGTCGAATCAATCTTTTTGAATCTATTCAACTCGCTCAGATCTTTCATCTCTTTCATGTTCTTTCTAAATTGGTAAATAGAGCCTATCGACTCAGCTTGTTTAAAGTAATGATATTTACTATCTATATGATATTCATCCATATAATTCTGCTAGCTCTAGTTGAATGTGGCAGTGAAGTAAAACAATTGGCAGTGTAGTATATACCATCTAAAGCCGCATGATGATCTATATATCATGTCATGTCACCAGCGAACCCTTACGAACCTCATCTATACAACCTTTACACATCATCAAAATAGTCAAATCTTCATCAAAAGTTTAATCCACAATTGAATTTTTTAGTGTTACTAGAATCAAATTTAAACTCCAAAAATAAGTGATATTCAATAATGTCTCATTCAATTGATATTTCATTAGCTGACAAGTATCCTAAACCTGAAGGTATTGTACTCGGATATGGTACCGCCGGTTTCCGTTATAAAGCTGATATTTTACCTTCAACAGTATTTAGGGTTGGAATTGTTGCTTCTTTACGATCTCGTTATCTCGGCAGTAAAGTAATTGGGGTTATGATTACTGCTTCACATAATCCTCCTGAAGATAATGGTGCTAAGATTGTTGATCCCGCTGGTGATATGTTGGAAGAAGTTTGGGAAGGTTATGCTACTGAATTAGCTAATGCTAAAAATTCCCAAGAACTCTGTGAAAAAGTGACTGAATTGGCTAAAAATTTGAATATTGATCTTTCAATTCCTGCTAATGTTATTTATGCTCGGGATTCTAGAGAATCAGGACCAATTCTTATTGAAGCACTTGAAACTGGGTTGAAGGCTTCTTATAATGTGAAATCTACTGATTATGGATTGTTAACCACTCCTCAGTTACATTATCTTGTGAAATGTCTTAATACTCTCCATAGTACAAATTCTTACGGAGTACCTACTGAAGAAGGGTATTACAAGAAAATATCCAATGCTTATAAGAAGATTTTATCCGGTTCGGAGCCTTATTCTATTACCATTGATGCTGCTAATGGAATTGGAGCGCCTAAGGCTCTTGAATTGGCCAAATATCTTGAAGGACTTGTTGATATTTCTGTGATCAATGGACACTATAAAGAGCCTTCATTATTGAATTCTAGCTGTGGTGCTGATTATGTCAAGACTAATCAGAGATTACCTGGTGGATTTGATAGCGAAAACTCTCCTAAATTGAAGCTTTATTGTAGTTTTGATGGTGACGCAGATAGAATTGTATTCTTTTATATTGATGAGGATGGAAAATTCCGCCTTTTAGATGGTGATAAGATTGCTACATTGGCAGCTTCTTTCCTTAAAAATCTTGTTCAGCAAACAGGTTCGGAGCTGAAAATCGGAGTAGTTCAAACTGCATATGCCAATGGTAGTTCCACTGAATATCTTGAGAGTGTTCTTAAAGTACCAGTGGTATGTACAAATACTGGAGTTAAGCATTTACACCATGCTTCTCAACAGTTTGATATTGGAGTTTACTTTGAAGCCAACGGACATGGAACTGTTCTTTTCCACCCTGATGCTGTGTCTAAATTACAGACTTTTCAAGTGAGCTCACCAGCCCAGAAAGCGGCTATTGATACTTTATTAGCTTTAAGTGATCTTATCAATCAAACAGTTGGTGATGCACTTTCGGATCTTTTGCTTGTTCTTGCAATTCTTACTATCAGGAAATGGAACCCTGCTGATTGGAATCAATCGTATACAGATCTTCCCAACAGATTGTTGAAAGCGGAAGTTCGTGATCGTACTCAATTTAAGGTCACCAATGCTGAGAGGACTTTGGTTGAGCCACCTCTTCTGCAAGGACAGATAGACAACCTGGTACAGAAATATAGTCAAGGGAGAAGTTTTGTTCGTGCCAGTGGTACTGAGAATGTTGTTCGTATCTACGCAGAAGCAGTTACTCAGACATTGGCCGATGAACTTGCGGTGAAAGTTTCTCACCTATTAGAAGCATATAAATGAAGAAAGATATTTTTAGTTTGTGTCTATTGATTATGCTAGAAAATTCCTCCCGCGCAGCGGGAGCTATGGGGCCGGGCAGAGCCCGGCCGCCGGAGGCTCAGTCTCGGGATTTAGATGATCTAATATAGTTCAGATCACGAGTCATCCACGAATACCACCAATAAGTGGGAATAATAGTAGCTGCATGCCAGAGAGAATGGGCATCTAAGAAGTAGAGGAAGGGGGGGAAATCGAAAAGTTCAAATGACATTCCTGCAGAAATGAACGTGACAATGAAGAATGGCCAAAGAGCCCAATTAGCACTTGATTTCGTTGTGTTTGTGAGTTCAGATGATATTTTGAAATATGAGGAGAATGAAAAATAAATCCACAATACATTTTGGATTAGACCTACCACTACTCCAGCAGCCATATTGTATGTATAGGAGAAAGTGATGAATGACAGGTAGCTTACATGAAGAATATAAGCAATTGAACATGCTGCAGTAACTATTTGAAGTTGGAGATTTTTAGACGGAAGATCTAATCGGAATACTCTAATTAAAGCTGTATATAATCCGTAGAGAATAGTTAACATGGCAGAAAAGTAATCTAGTCTTTCGGTTACAAGGAAATCTCGGGTATGGAAAACACTTGACCATATCCATGCATTCATTCCGATAATTGAGAACAATAGATAGAATTTGTGAATTGGTAAGTCTGAGATGGACTTTGAGGATTCACGTAACATCATGTATCCTCTTAGGTGAGGAAGGAAGTTAAGAATGGAGAATAGAACAGATAATGGTTCTTGAATACCTAAAACACGGATGAAAGGCCATTTACCATGAAATTGAACTATTTCTTTATCATCTTCAACTCTCGTGAGGGTGATACCCCGTTGACATTGATAATCACATTCTTGATCGCAGTTCCATAAAAGTAGTTTCAAATGGAATGGTAGTTGATTATCATCCACACAGAGGGTATTACGACATGCTCTTATACATTGATTGAACTCTTGAAGTTGGTCCCCAATCGAGGCAAGAGTTAGGGTTGATAAAGTCAGAAGAAGAAATAATTGTATGAAGGTTTTCGGTTTGAACATTACGGTTGATAGTTGAGATTTGAAATTTCACTAAAGCGCAGAAGCGATTATGATGATTATTGAAGTGTCACGTGATGGGATCAGATACATGCTGACATTTAAGAGTATATAACTCACCGATAGGATAGAGATTAATAGAGATTATTAATTTGTCTGAAATATTATTTACTTCTGGAGTCAGTTGATTAGGACGAAACAGCTTAATAAACTTATAATCTATCCCAAACATCTACTGAGTTTTTTATCTGATAGGCTTCAAACTTAATATTAATGTAGTAGTTAAATATCTAAAACATTAATAAAGTTCGTTACAAGTATACATAATTAAACACAAAAAGATAAAAGATGGATTATATAAATGAAGACATTGGTAACATTATTACATGAAAAATCATTCAAAATCCAATATGTTATCAATACTCATTTACTGCTGGTCGATGCTTCTACCTTTCTCTTGTATATCAGCTACAATGATAACTCCAACTGCGTCTCTTCATAATACTGACATTACTAATATACTAAATCGAGTCTTTAAAGATCATAAAGAACAAATTCCAACCGATTGTAAACCTATTACTGGAGGAACAGTAGTAAATGTTTGTAACAACGGTACAGATCCATTATTAGATATCAAACAACTCACAATTAATCCTTATCCCTTAGTTCCAGGTCATATCACCTTTAAAATGATTTATAATCTTAAAAAAGAGATACCTGAAGGAACGATTCTTAAACTAAATAGTTTCTCAAAAGATGGAGAATCTATTTTTGAGGGAGAACTTGACTTTTGTGATTATTCTTCCTTTGCAAGAATATTTTGTCCTGTTGAACCAACTGATAAGCTTTTAGAGATGGAACAAGTACTTGAAGTACCAGATGATGTTCCTTCCGGGATTTATTCATTTTTTGTTAGTGCATTGAATCCACAAGGAGAAATGTTTACAAATATTGCTGCTAATATTGAGATTGACAATGAGAAAGTTCGAGTTCATGGGGACGATCTGTGAACTCGCCCCAGTATATATTACCTTCCTAACAATTAAAGTATCTTTTTAAATGCATTTCGAATATCACGAAGAAATATGTTGGGTTGTCTTGAACTATTGAGACCCTGTACTATTTCTTCAATCACTTTTTCATCCAACTTCGGATTGGTATCTATAACTTTATAATCTCTCGCACTCAAGTCTAAAACACATGAAAATTCTCTATCCACTTTACTAGGATCAACATTTATAAATGTAAATTTAATTACATCTTCAGAAATGCCTTCAATTGTCAGTCCAAGAGTTGTTTCCCACACAAGTAATTCTGGGATATCTTTACTAGACTCTTGAGCGATTGTTTGCTTAACTTTAACCTGATCTTCTTTAATTTTTGCTATTGACTGACGAAGCTCTGAGATTTGCTTTTCTAAATTTCGTTGAGTTTCTGTCATTTGCTCGCGTTTTAATGAATAATCTCCAATAGCACTTTTAGTTTCTTCCAGCTCTTGCTGTTCTTTAGCGCGTGACTTGGCTATTTCGACATTTTTTTGATTCAATGATTCAATCTCTGATAATAAAAATTTATCTGTCTCTTTATTCTTAGTCATAGTCACATTAAATTCATTTCTTGATTCAATAATTTTTTCCTTATTTGTCGTCAAGTATTGGTCAAATTGAAGTCGGAATTTCTCCATTCTATTTTGAAGGTCATCGAAACTAACATCCAGTGAAGGGACCTCAACTCCTTCCCAGTTTTTGCTTTTAATTGAAGCTAATGAAGACATGGTGCTGGCGTAGAAACGAATGGACAGATAGCTCGCGTCGCGTTTGTTTATAAAATCACTTTAAGCCGATAAATGATAAACTGATTGCAGAAAGGAGGGTAACATGTAAGTTAGTATTTAGTATGGATATTTTGATTTGATGGGATAAGAAACAATAAAACGGCATCTGACGATTTTTATTTTGTTATTACGTTAATTCTCTCTTCCTGTAACTAGGTGGAAATGGAACAATGTTTATAATCGCACCAATACCTATATCTACAACTAAAAGCAGGGTCCGGTGATCTGTAGATCAATGCAGACCTAATTTTTCACTCCAGCCGTATGTTACTTCACCAATTTATTAAATCTCTTTCTATCATTTTATGAATTATATCTAAACATCATTATAAAATGGCAAAAAAGGATAAAAAAAGTAAAGAGTCTAAAAAAGCGAGAACCCTCGAAAAGCAACAAAAAGCTCAATCAAAATCTGAAAACAAACAGAAAAAATTAGCAAAAAAAATCGGTGAAGATGACGATGATATGGGAATTGATGAGATTTTAGCTTCTTATGCTAAACAACAAGAAGAATTTGAAGCAGTTGATATCTCAATCTGTCATCGCCCATCCAAAAGAACGAATGCTACTATGGTATCAAACCCAGTTCATGGTAAAAAAGAACTCTTCCTTTTTGGCGGTGAATCAACTACATCAGCAGGACTAGCAGTGTTTTATAATGATTTATTTCAGTATTCTATCGACTCTGATCAATGGCGAAAAATTTCATCTCCGAATACCCCTTTACCAAGAAGTGGCCATGCAATGTGTGTTCATCCTAGTGGAGTTATTTTATTATTTGGAGGGGAATTTTCTTCCCCAAAACAATCAACTTTCTATCATTACGGAGATACTTGGATTCTAGATCCTCAAACTAAAGAATGGACAAAAGTAGAGACCAAAAAAGGCCCCAGTGCGAGATCTGGTCATAGAATGAGTTGTTGGAAAAACTATATTCTTCTTCATGGTGGGTTTAGGGATTTAAGTACTTCAACTACTTATTTATCTGATTTATGGGCGTTTGATATAACATCTTATAAATGGTATCAAGTTGAATGGCCTGTGAATCATATGGTTCCCGATGCTAGAAGTGGTCATAGTTTTGTACCTGCTTCAGAAGGTGCTATTGTTTGGGGTGGTTATTCTAAAGTCAAGGCCGGTAAGGGTTTACAAAAAGGTAAAGTTCATAGCGATTCTTGGCTTTTGAAAATGAAATCTGACCTTAAAGGAGTTAGATGGGAACGTAGAAAGAAATCTGGTTTTGCTCCCAGTCCTAGGGTTGGTTGCTCGATGGTTCATCATAAAGGTAGAGGTGTACTTTTTGGTGGAGTCTATGATACTGATGAGACTGAAGAGTCGTTAGATAGTATCTTTTACAATAGTTTATTTGCATATCAAATTGAAATGAATCGTTGGTTCTCACTTACACTGCGAGCACCAAGGAAGAAAAAAGTGCAAACCACAAGTTCCAAGCCTGAAGATCGCCATGCAGAACTTAAAGCTACATTACTTGAGATAATGACCAACAAATTAAAAGTTGAAGGAGAAGGAGATGAGGAAAATATCGTTAACTCTCTTAGCGTTGAGAGTAGTAAAGGAAATAGTGATGAGGAAGAAGAGCCTATCAAGGAATATCCTGTGGTTGCTAATTTACCTCATCCTAGATTTAACTCTACTACTGCTGTCGTTGATGACACTTTATTCATTTTCGGCGGTGTCTATGAACACGGAGAGAAGGAATATAATTTAGATAGCATGTATGCCGTTGATTTGGGCAAATTGGATGGGCTCAAGGTTTATTGGGAAGATCTGAGAGAACTTGAGGAAGGTGATTCGGAAGAGGAAGAAGAAGAAGATGATGATGATGACGAAGATAATGATGATGAAGATGAAGATGAAGATGAAAAACATAATGATGAGTCAGAAGAAGAAGAAGCAGAAGAGGTAAAAGAAGATGACGAAGAGCCTGAGCCCGAAGGTATCCCAGATCCAAGACCATGGTTACCACACCCTAAACCTTTTGAATCGCTTCGTGATTTCTATGTCCGTACATCTCCACAATTCGTTGAATGGGCATTACACAACAATAGGGATGCTCGGGGTAAAGACCTCAAGAAAGTTGCATTTGATATAGCTGAAGATAGATGGTGGGAAAGAAGAGAAGAAATTCGCATTGCTGAGGATAAATATGAAGAGATGGGAGGTGTTGGTGATATTATAGAACGAGATCCTACCAGTAGGGCCGGAAAAGGTAGACGGTAAATTATAGAAATACATTTCATATTCAGTGTAGTGAGAAATAGCTAGCTTGGCTCTGCCATGATCGCTATGGTGTTAAGAAATTTACTAAACGTTAAATTTATTAAACAAAAATACTACCAAGAAATCTCACATTTGTGCTAGGATAACGGAAAACCTAATAGGAAAACGTTATCAAGACTAATAATATTGATACTACTCAATTTAGCAAATGATACAAAGCAAAGGGGCAGTATCTAATCTAGTTAGCAAAAAGAGAAAAGGGAGTAGGGATTAAGTACTTACCGGCAGGAGGAGGAAGAGCGTATTGATCTTTTGGTTGTTCAAACTCAACCGGTTTGGTCTCAGAAAGAGTGTTATCGGCAACGACAGTGATAGGAGTGTTGGTGTAGTCAGACATTGTTAATATTTATTAAATTGTTTGATGAAAAGAGAAGCAATGGTGGGAACTATAGCGGTTTAAATAGATTTCAATAGATTTCTTCATTCCCAATCTCTAAGGGAAGAGATTTAGATAACTCTACAGCGGTTCGATCGTAATTACTTCCCTTATGTTTGATCTCATTCTACCATTTGAGATACGGGTATGAGATATGGTGCCGTGTGTCGTAAACGTGGTAGTTAATAATAAAAACTTGTATTATCCTTCACGAATTGGGAACAACTGTAGAACTGATAAGGTATTGGTCAGACCACATTCTGTGGATTGGTAAACATTCTATTATCTTTGCCATAACAAGCATATGACATGTTGCCGTGTATCATAAACGTAATACCTGGATGATTAAAATTTGTATTATTGTTCACTAATTGGGATACCAACTGTCAGTCGGACATATTAGTTCCGGATGTATGCCAATTCTCGGGCAGATTGCCTGTTTCAAGTTTGTATTATCCTGTCCGTATTGGGATAGCGACAAGCAGTCGAGCGGGGTTAATTCAATACAGTATTCCTTTTTATTGAAATCAAGTACACTCAGATATATCTTCTCATAAAAATAGCAGAAAAAAACGTATTGTTCGTCCCAAATACGGCAATAATGTAGTCGATCTATCAGGGGTTAAGAGCGGACTGTTAGATTACGGTCACATTGGGAGTGATTCATCCAGATTAAGTATTCTCTATTATTTCTATGTAATACAGGGATGTTTATCTAAGTGACTTCAGATAATAACAAGCTGTTTCCGTTTCCAACCGGCCACTGCTAGACCCAGCGTTTGCTCTACGGAAAGTTCAAAACAGTCTGCTGGAGTTCCAGTATGTTAACCAATTTAGGCGATGACCCCTAAAATCGATATCAGGGGGAAAGCGATCAATCTTACCAATGTTAATTCATAACAAGATATAAAAAAGGTAGCAATGTTGAGATTTGGTTCTGTGATTGTGGTAATTTCTGTGGCATCCAGTCTAGCGTATGGAAAGAGATACCCAGATATACGGGATAACATTATAGTTGAGACTTGCGAGATGGTTCTAAAAGACTTAACTATTCTATAGTGAATATTACACCAAATTTGAGAGTAGCAAAGTAATCACGAATAGGAGTATAACTGATTTTACATTGATCGTGTTATCCAATCTTTACCTGGGAGAAATTCATCGGGTGGTTGTTCGAGTTACATAATTAGTTAGTTGGCAGAGCTTTCTCCAGTCCCGTTCAACTTTTATGTAGCAGGGTAAATTTAAAATATAATAAAATTGAGTTATAAAATATTACTTAACGAATGGTAAAAAAGATGAAAAAAATCCATAAGAAAACGAAAAGAAGTTAAAATTAATTAGGATTCCAGACTAGAACCTAACTGGTTAAGAACAGACTTAATAAGAGAGGTGTACTCCTGCACCATTGCAATATCTTTGTTCTCTATGGCGAAGGTCAGTTGATCGATATAGTACGTGATCTCGGTAAGGTAACCAACAGCAGTAAGGATATTAGCCCTAGGTGCTATAGCTTGTCTCTTTTTCAAACCTGGGTAAGACGACAAATCTTCAAGAAGCTGGTCAACATAATTCACAAGTGTGGTGAAATCAGCCTTAAGCTCACTTGGTTGACCAGAGCCCTTCAAAACACTCGAGAAGAGGTTGTTCCCAGCCTTGGCAACACTGTCAATATCCTTCTTGATAGTTTGAATATTCACTTTTTGAGTCGGAACCGCGGTAGTTGTGGTGCTCTTGGAAGCTGTAGAAGCATGTCTGGTTCTAGTTTTGAAAGTACTAGGAGCTTTCAGTTGGCTAGAAGTTCTATGTGCAGATTTCTTGGAAGACTTACTAGAAGTGGAACTGGTAGAAGTCGACTTGTGAATTATCTTGGTAGAAGTATGCTTGGAACTAGTAGTGTGATGTCTAGAAGTACTAGTCACTTTATGGTGTCTCTCAGTAGGAGTATGAGTGGTGTGGTGCTTCGACGTACTAGTAGTGTGATGCTTTGTAGTACTGGTGCTAGTGGTGTGCTTAGAACTAGTAGAAGTGTGGTGTCTCACCAGTGAACTAGTGGAAGTGCGCTTCTTAGAAGTAGAAATGTGCTTCGTAGAGGTGGAAGTGTGCTCCGTAGAAGTGTGCTTGGAACTAGTAGTAGTATGCTTCGTAGAAGTGTGCTTGGAACTAGTAGAAGTGTGCTTCGAAGAAGTAGAGCTATGCTTCGTGGATGTATGCTTCTTAGTAGTAGAAGTATGCTTAGCACTAGTAGAAGTGTGCTTGGAACTAGTTGAAGTGTGATCCGTAGAAGTAGAAGTATGTTTCGTAGAAGTATGCTTGGAACTAGTGGAAGTATGCTTCTTAGTAGTAGAAGCATGCTTAGAACTAGTGCTGCTGGGAGTATGATTTCTCACAAAAGAACTGGTAGAGCTGTGCTTAGTGCTGATAGAACTTTGCTTCGAACTGGTAGCAGTGTCCTTGGAACTAGTAGACGTGTGCTTGGAACGAGTAGACGTCTGCTCGGAACTAGTAGAAGTATGCTTCGTAGAAGTGTGCTTGGAACTAGTAGACGTGTGCTTAGAACTAGTAGAAGTGTGCTTTGCAGAAGTAGAAGTATGCTTAGTACTAGTAGAAGTGTGCTCGGAACTAGTAGAAGTATGCTTCGTAGAAGTGTGCTTGGAACTAGTAGAAGTAGAAGTGTGCTTCGTAGAAGTAGAACTATGCTTGGAACTAGACGAAGTGTGCTTAGTACTGATAGAAGTAGAAGCGTGTTTCGTAGAAGAAGAGGTGTGCTTGGTACTTGTAGAAATTTGCTTAGTACTACTGGTAGACGTGTGCTTGGAACTAGTAGAAGTGTGCTTCGAAGAAGTAGAACTGTGCTTACTACTGATAGAAGTATGTTTCGTGGAAGTAGTCTTGTAAGAAGTAGTCGAACTAGTCTTGTGAGATGTGGTCGAACTAGACTTAGACGACGTGGTGGAAGTACTCTTCTTCGACGAAGTAGTGGAAGTAGTCTTGTGGGATGTGGTAGAAGTAGTCTTGTGAGAGGAGGTAGAACTAGTCTTGTGAGAGATGGTAGAACTAGTCTTGTGGGATGCGGTAGAACTAGACTTAGACGATGCCGTTGAACTAGTCTTCTTCGACGAAGTAGTGGAAGTAGTCTTGTGGGATGTGGTAGAACTAGTCTTGTGAGAAGAAGTCGAACTCGTCTTGTGAGAAGTAGTCGAACTAGTCTTGTAAGAGGAGGTCGAACTAGTCTTGTGAGAGGAGGTCGAACTAGTCTTGTGAGAGGAGGTCGAACTAGACTTAGACGATGCTGTTGAACTAGTCTTCTTCGACGAAGTAGTGGAAGTAGTCTTGTGGGATGTGGTAGAACTAGTCTTGTGAGAAGAAGTCGAACTCGTCTTGTGAGAAGTAGTCGAACTAGTCTTGTGAGAGGAGGTCGAACTAGTTTTGTGAGATGAGGTCGAACTAGTCTTGTGGGACGTAGTAGAACTAGTCTTGTGAGAGGTGGTAGAACTAGTCTTGTGGGAAGAGGTCGAACTAGTCTTGTGGGAGGAGGTGGAACTAGTTTTGA
Organism: Sugiyamaella novakii; assembly: GCA_030575175.1. Taxonomy (NCBI): domain Eukaryota; kingdom Fungi; phylum Ascomycota; class Dipodascomycetes; order Dipodascales; family Trichomonascaceae; genus Sugiyamaella; species Sugiyamaella novakii. Next base: position 64,390 of record JAJMIH010000067.1, read on the forward strand.
GAGATATGGTAGAACTAGTCTTGTGAGAGGTGGTGGATGTAGTCTTGTGAGATAAGGTCGAACTAGTCTTCTTCGACGAAGTACTTGAAGTAGTCTTGTGGGATGTGGTAGGAGTAGCCTTGTGAGAGGTGGTCGAACTAGTCTTGTGAGATGTTGTAGAAGTAGTCTTGTGGGATGTGGTGGATGTAGACTTGTGAGAAGTGCTCGAAGTAGACTTGGACGATGTGGTGGAAGTATTAGGTGTTCTTTGTCTAGACGACGTGGTAGATGTAGTCTTATGAGTTGTTGTGGATATAGACTTGGACGACGTGGAGGAAGTAGTCTTCTTCGACGAAGTAGTAGAAGTAGTCTTGTGGGATGTGGTAGAACTAGTCTTGTGAGAAGTAGTCGAACTCGTCTTGTGAGATGTGGTCGAACTAGACTTCGACGTGGTGGAAGTAGTCTTCTTCGACGAAGTAGCGACAGTAGACTTAGACGACGTGGTGGATGTAGTCTTGTGGGATGTGGTCGAACTAGTCTTGTGGGATGTGGTAGAAGTAGTCTTGTGAGAGGAGGTAGAGCTAGTCTTATGGGATGTCGTAGAACTAGTCTTGTGGGATGTAGTAGAACTAGACTTAGACGATGCCGTTGAACTAGTCTTCTTCGACGAAGTAGTGGAAGTAGTCTTGTGGGATGTGGTAGAACTAGTCTTGTGAGAAGTAGTCGAACTCGTCTTGTGAGAAGTAGTTGAACTAGTCTTGTGAGAGGAGGTCGAACTAGACTTAGACGACGTCGAGGAAGTAGTCTTGTGGGATGTAGTAGAACTAGTCTTGTGGGATGTAGTAGAACTAGTCTTGTGGGACGTAGTAGAACTAGTCTTGTGAGAGGTGGTGGAAGTAGACTTGGAAGACGTGGTGGAAGTAGTCTTGTGAGAGGTGGTCGAAGTAGACTTAGACGACGTGGTAGATGTAGTCTTCTTCGAAGTAGCGGCAGTAGGCTTAGACGACGTGGTGGATGTAGTCTTGTGGGATGTGGTCGAACTAGTCTTGTGGGATGTGGTCGAACTAGTCTTGTGAGATGTTGTAGAACTACTCTTCTTTGACGACGTGGTGGATGTAGTCTTGTGGGATGTTGTAGAAGTGGACTTAGACGATGTGGTGGATGTAGTCTTCTTGTGAGAAGTAGTCGAACTAGTCTTATGAGTTGTTGTGGATATAGACTTGGACGACGTGGTGGAAGTAGTCTTCTTCGACGAAGTAGTGGAAGTAGTCTTGTGGGATGTGGTAGAAGTAGTCTTGTGAGAGGTGGTCGAACTAGTCTTGTGAGATGTTGTAGAACTACTCTTCTTTGACGACGTGGTGGATGTAGTCTTGTGGGATGTTGTAGAAGTGGACTTAGACAACGTGGGTGTAGACTTGTGAGAGGTGCTCGAAGTAGACTTAGACGACGTAGATGTAGACTTGTGAGAAGTGCTCGAAGTAGACTTAGACGACGTGGTGGAAGAGTTAGGTGTTCTTTGTCTAGACGACGTGGTAGATGTAGTCTTATGAGGCGTTGTGGATGAAGACTTAGACGACGTGGTAGTCTTCTTTGACGAAGTAGTGGAAGTAGTCTTAGACGACGTGGTCGAAGTAGTCTTATGAGAGGTGGTGGAAGTAGACTTAGACGACGTGGTGGATGTAGTCTTCTTCGACGAAGTAGTGGAAGTAGACTTGGACGTAGTGGTAGAAGTAGTCTTGTGAGAGGTGGTGGAAGTAGACTTGGACGACGTGGTGGATGTAGTCTTCTTCGACGAAGTAGTGGAAGTAGTCTTGTGAGAAGTAGTCGAACTAGTCTTGTGAGATGTAGTCGAACTAGTCTTGTGAGATGTGGTCGAACTAGACTTAGACGACGTCAAGGAAGTAGTCTTGTGAGAGGTGGTGGAAGTAGACTTGGACGAAGTGGTGGATGTAGTCTTCTTCGACGAAGTAGTGGAAGTAGACTTGTGAGAGGTGGTGGATGTAGACTTGTGAGAGGTGGTGGAAGTAGACTTGGACGACGTAGTGGATGTAGTCTTGTGAGAGGTGGTGGAAGTAGACTTGGACGTAGTGGTAGAAGTAGTCTTGTGAGAGGTGGTGGAAGTAGACTTGGACGACGTGGTGGATGTTGTCTTCTTCGACGAAGTAGTGGATGTAGACTTGTGAGAGGTGGTGGAAGTAGACTTGGACGACGTAGTGGATGTAGTCTTGTGAGAGGTGGTGGAAGTAGACTTAGACGACGTGGTAGAAGTAGTCTTAGACGACGTGGTAGATGTAGTCTCAGACGACGTGGTGGATGTAGTCTTCTTCGACGACGAGGTAGATGTAGTCTTAGACGACGTGGTGGATGTAGTCTTGTGAGAGGTGGTGGAAGTAGACTTAGACGACGTGGTAGAAGTAGTCTTAGACGACGTGGTAGATGTAGTCTTAGACGACGTGGTGGATGTAGTCTTAGACGACGTGGTGGAAGTAGTCTTGTGAGAGGTGGTGGAAGTAGTCTTCTTCGACGAAGTAGTGGAGGTAGTCTTCTTCGACGAAGTAGTGGAAGTAGTCTTAGACGACGTGGTGGAAGTAGTCTTGTGAGAGGTGGTGGAAGTAGTCCTGTGAGAGGTGGTGGAAGTAGACTTAGACGACGTGGTAGATGTTGTCTTCTTAGACGAAGTAGTGGATGTTGTCTTCTTCGACGACGTGGTAGATGTAGTCTTAGACGACGTGGTGGATGTGGTCTTCTTCGACGACGTGGTAGATGTAGTCTTAGACGACGTGGTAGATGTAGTCTTAGACGACGTGGTAGATGTAGTCTTAGACGACGTGGTGGATGTAGTCTTAGACGATGTGGTGGAAGTAGTCTTAGACGACGTGGAAGTAGTCTTGTGAGAGGTGGTGGATGTTGTCTTCTTCGACGTGGTGGATGTAGACTTCTTCGACGTGGTGGAAGTGGTCTTAGACGACGTGGTGGAAGTAGTCTTAGATGACGTGGTAGATGTAGTCTTCTTCGACGTGGTGGGTGTAGACTTAGACGACGTGGTGGAAGTAGACTTAGACGACATGGTAGATGTTGTCTTCTTAGACGAAGTAGTGGAAGTAGACTTAGACGACGTGGTGGAAGTAGTCTTGTGAGAGGTGGTGGATGTTGTCTTCTTCGACGACGTGGTGGATGTAGACTTAGACGACGTGGTGGAAGTGGTCTTAGACGACGTGGTGGATGTAGTCTTAGACGACATGGTAGATGTTGTCTTCTTAGACGAAGTAGTGGATGTAGTCTTGTGAGAGGTGGTGGAAGTAGACTTAGACGACATGGTAGATGTTGTCTTCTTAGACGAAGTAGTGGATGTAGTCTTAGACGACGTGGTGGAAGTAGTCTTCTTCGACGACGTGGTAGATGTAGTCTTAGACGACGTGGTGGAAGTAGTCTTAGACGACGTGGTAGATGTCGTCTTCTTAGACGACGTGGTGGAAGTAGTCTTAGACGACGTGGTAGATGTAGTCTTCGACGAAGTGGTGGATGTAGTCTTAGACGACGTGGTGGATGTAGTCTTCTTCGACGAAGTAGTGGAAGTAGTCTTAGACGACGTGGTGGATGTAGTCTTCTTCGACGAAGTAGTGGAAGTAGTCTTAGACGACGTGGTAGAAGTAGTCTTCTTCGACGACGTGGTAGATGTAGTCTTAGACGACGTGGTGGAAGTAGTCTTCTTCGACGAAGTAGTGGAAGTAGACTTAGACGACGTGGTGGAAGTAGTCTTCTTCGACGAAGTAGTGGAAGTAGACTTAGACGACGTGGTGGAAGTAGTCTTCTTCGACGAAGTAGTGGAAGTAGACTTAGACGACGTGGTGGAAGTAGTCTTCTTCGACGAAGTAGTGGAAGTAGTCTTAGACGATGTGGTGGAAGTAGTCTTCTTGGACGAAGTAGTGGATGTAGTCTTAGACGACGTGGTAGATGTCGTCTTCGACGAAGTGGTGGAAGTAGTCTTAGACGACGTGGTGGAAGTAGTCTTAGACGACGTGGTGGAAGTAGTCTTAGACGACGTGGTGGAAGTAGTCTTAGACGACGTGGTGGAAGTAGTCTTAGACGACGTGGTGGAAGTAGTCTTAGACGACGTGGTGGAAGTAGTCTTAGACGACGTGGTGGAAGTAGTCTTAGACGACGTGGTGG
>JAJMIH010000068.1:0-66468 GCA_030575175.1 Sugiyamaella novakii
CCTCATCTTCTCCGCGCAGCGGAGCAACGGGTCTGGGCGGAGCCCAGCCGCCGGAGGCAGAGTGAGATAAAGCATCAGGTCGTTAGGTCTATAAAGAATAAATAAATAATGTAGAAGAGAGTTCAGAGGGGAACCCACAGTAGTTTTTCAGGATGCACGTGACGGTAGTTTTTGCTTTCCCATTTTCTAATGATGGTGTCAAGGAGTTGATCGTCAACACGAATAATGTACGAATCGGGGGATTGCTCTACGAGAAATCCAAGAGTTTCTAATCCAAATACAACGTCATCAAAAGTCATGCCAGTGTTATGCGACATATTCTCAATGCTGATGGATGCAATGCCATCCATTTTCATCTTGCGTAACTCATAACAAAGCGCATGCTTCCAATAATTAGTATATGACGCCAAGCCAAGTGTGGATAATGGCTTCTCAGGCGTGCCAACGGTCTTCTCACATCGAGTGAGAAGATATGAAAATTCAATCAGAAAATTACCATAGCCTTTTCGTTGGGCCGTGGGAAGTGTGACTATGCAAGAAACGTTGTTTCGAATTGGTGACGGAGGTGGTTCAGAGGCGGAACTTCCAGCAATTCCCTCAGTACCAACAGCTGCTGCTACTTTCTGTTTAGAAAAATATCCAACAAAATGACATCCTTTATCATCATTCTCAGTCAGAACGTAGAACATGAAAGGTTCTACATCATAATAAAGGGTTTTAGAATCAAGAAAAAGTTTGGCCATTAAACACAAATTTTGACAATACAAGGGCGATTTAGCTCCATCTACCTCGAAAATACTGTTACCTTCATGTCTGTAAATCTCAGTCCCTGGAGGATGTCTGTATGGACATTTCAAGGCATGCCTCTGAGCAACATAATCTGAACTCATGTATTTAAGACAAAATTCGCACAAGCATAAAATCTTGTGTCTTGAATATTCCTCTGGATATGGAGAAATATACCAAGTATCAATCCCATATTGAGCCATATGAATTTTACGAATATTTGATATTCGAGTCATTCCCATTGAAGAAGTGCTCGAAAGAGCAGCCACTCGTTGTTTCTTCTTTTTGGTACGATGCAGTTCATCATCATCATCATCATCTTCATTCTCCTCCCAGGATTTGCTATTTTCCACCATTGCAAGAGCGTCTTCAAATAACTCCTTATCCTCCTCTCGAGGAATTGTCCGTGAAGTATCAGCATCTTGCCCAGTAATCACACCTCGATATGGTTCACTGTCGCTCTCTTCAACATACTCCTCGTCGTCATCTAAAAATGGAGTGGAACCACCAGCAGATGATGGGGCTGATGTAGGTATATGTGACGGTAACTGTAGACGAATTTTTAATGTTCTATTACGATACCCAGTGGTTGATGATTTGTTAGCTTTTAGCAATTCTTTTGCAGGAAGCAATTTCTTTCGTCGATGTGAATCTTGAGTCTGCTTTTTAAGTGCCTCTAGCTTCCATACCGGGAGGTGAATTACTAATAATCCGCGTCTAATTTCAGATACCAGCCTAGTATTAGTCCCTGGGGTGGTTATTCTCTGGCGTAAACGACCAATTGGACGAATAGCTTCTTCGTCATCATCTTGATCCACATCATCTACCACTTGAAGTGGGGGATCTGGAGTAGGACGTGGAGGGATATTAACTGATGGGGCTACTTTTCGTGGCCTACCAGCACCACGACGCTGGAGAGAAATGGATGTAGCGGGAGAATCAGATTGAGGTTTTGCAGGCGCAAATCGCCCGTCCGGTTGACGCGCAAATTTGTGTCTTGTAGTTTGAGTATCCAACACAGAACGGCGGGTTTTTTTGGGAGGTCGTCCTGGTCCGCGTTTTATAGATACAATGTTATCAGATGGTTTCAGTCGTTTTGTCGGCGAAGTTGTAGACGGTGTCCCATGGGGATGTTTCTTTGCAGTAGTTTCCAATCCTCCTTCCCGTAACAATGCCGTCCAGTATTTACGGTTTTTCAACGGATCTACCAATGAACCTTTTGGGGCAGCCTGGATGTTAGTATGGTTTTTTGCCTGTCCCCACGGAGCGGAGTCGCAGATCTGAAACTGGTAGCTAGAGGCATAGTCCCCAATCACACTTACCTCTCTGAGGGGTCGCCTTCGTAGTGATTCTGGTGAAGTTGGTGGTGGAGAAGTATCAGCCTCACCGAGGTCATCAACAATCCGTCGTGATGGTCTAGCCGGAAGCGCGTCATTAACAATTCGGTGAGGTTTTTGTGCAGATTTTGGTCGACCAGGCCGTCGTTTCTCTAATTCAGGACCTGTCGAAACGTACGGAAATCGCGTCGCGGTATGTAATTGAACTCCATTTGTTGTTGTTGCAAGCAGTTGTATATCGTCACTCCTCATCTCTCTATTTCTAGATGGAGGTCTTCCTCGTTTCCTTCGTCCTTCCGTTACATTCATCTTTGAAACTTCAGCCTTTTCGGTGAAGGTTCTTAATCTATCAAAAGATAGGACTGATGCGAGTGCCATAACTGAAGTGGCAGAAGCACGGTTGTTATTAGCATTTAAGTCCTTCTCACTCTTCTATGTTTTTCTCCTTACGTATCCAACCAAATGCGCGTTTTTGATGGAAGAGAGAGATCAGCCGTACGTATTTACGATCGACAGTGAGCAGATCATTCATGTTTGATAAGATAGATGGCCAGTTTATGCAAGATAAGTTTTAGGCCACCGGCCACCCGCATTCAACCTAATCAATGCTGATCAGCGTTGTAACCCCTGGAACGTCAGTGTCGATATTTATTTTCGATTGTAGGTTTTGAAGGGTATCCGTAGATACGCTTGGGTTAACTTTCCCTACTGTTCTGGTCAAGGATATTCCTTTGTATCTGGAGTCTATACTTGGTTGCTGGTTTCCCAAAGCAAAATTTGCAAGTCACAAGCGTTTGGAGTATCATTGAATAGCTGAAGAGTCTGCTGTTAGGCGACAGACACATTTCCACCGCGTTACGAAGCTTATTCTGAGGTGCGCGTGGCATTCGACCTTTTGACAGTAGAAATGTACAGAGAAATGGAAACTGCTGGGAGCAGATCGATGCGTGTCTCGTACCGTATCGACCAGAGTCTAGAAAGTGCTGCTATACGCAGCGAGCGGAGCGAGCACAACGGGTCCGGGCAGAGCCCGGCCGCCGGAGGCAGCTTGGGTGGGATGTGCGGCGTTGAGCCGCATGATGTTTCAAGTGAGATCTTAGATCAAGTCGTGATATTTTGGAGGGAAAAGATTGTGATGACAGTCGGTAATGAGTAGTTTCAAGAGATTGTCTAGATTATTTGCTCCTTTAAGGAAGTTCAGAGCAAGTGAGGAAAGCACTTCGGTAGATTTGCTCGTAAATTATGGATATATTCGCCAATCTTCGTCAGGAGTGTATAATATTCTTCCGTTAGGAAATATTGTTCAGACGAGAATTGAATCAATTATTCGTAAGAGATTGGAGAAAGTGGATGCTGCTGAAACAAGTCTTTGTACGTTAGCTTCTACCAAGATTTGGAAAACTTCTGGGAGATTAGAGACAGGGAAAGAATTTTTTATGGTTGAGGATGGGAAGTTTTTACTTGCACCGACGAATGAAGAGGAGATTACTACGATGATGACTGAATTATCGTCTTATAAACAAGTTCCGTTAAGATTGTATCAGATTTCAAGAAAATATCGTAATGAAAAACGACCAAGAGGAGGGTTGCTAAGGGGTAGAGAGTTTACTATGAAGGATTTATATTCATTTGATGAGACGAAGGATGACGCAATGAAATCATATAAAGATATTCAAGGTGCTTATGATGAGATATTTAATGATATTGGACTGAAATTTGAAGTTGCTGAGGCTGATTCTGGGTCAATTGGTGGGTCATTATCACATGAGTATCATTATATTTCCGATGCGGGAGAGGATGCGGTGGTAAAGTGTGATGGTTGCAATTACACTGCAAATACGGAGAGAGCGACTTCTATACCTGAAGAGAGTGCAGTGATGGGTCTAGAAGATTGGGGGGTAGAAGTTAAATTTTTCACAACCGCAGAGCATTTGTCTGGTACCCCTGCAACCACTTCAATTATCGCTACTATCTTCCCTTCAAATAGAACCGTTAACACACACCTGTTGAAAGAATATTCTGATAAAGTATCAGATCTTATAGAAATTAATCATTCTGATTTGGATCATTTATTGATTACTAACACTACATCAATTCTACCTCTTGTTGACCTTCGTGTGAAATATCAACCACGGTACGAACAGTCAGTTATTAATTTACTAGAAAATATTGCTAAACCCAGTATACCCACCACATCCACCACCTATCAATCGCCTTTACACATTCCAATTGTTGATGTTGAAAAAGGAGAGACATGTCCCTCATGTAAATCATCCAAACTTCAAATCCATCCTGCAATTGAAATAGGTCATACGTTTTATCTAGGAACTAAATACTCCTCTCCCTTGAATGCTCGAATAACTACCCGCAGCACAGGACACATGGAACCTCTCTATATGGGCTGTTATGGAATCGGAGTTAGCCGACTTATCTCTGCGATAGCAGAAAAAACTCGTGATAAAGACGGGCTCATTTGGCCCAAATCAGTAACTCCCTTTGATGCCGTAATTGTATCCAGTAATGAAGATGATGCGATTAAAATACACGAACAGCTGGCTAAATATGACATAAATTCCGTCTGGGACGACCGATCCAACCAATTCGGAGTTCTCCTTGCTAACGCTCGAGGAACTGGGTTTCCTCTTGCTATTATTGCTGGCAAAAATTATTTACAATCTGGCCAGCTAGAAATTCAAGTTCGGAATAAACCCACCAAGACCGGCACCATCCCTGTATCTTTTGAGCACCTGGCATCTACTGCTCGATCTCTCTTGAACAACTACACCCTCACCTCGCATTAACCATCTAACAAAACTCTTCGCTTAGAATAGAATTTAAAACTTTATTGTATATATTATTAAAATCAGTACATCTTTAATTATTTTTGTTTTTTTGAACAATAGTTCATCATATCAATCGTACGTTATCATCATCGTTCATATTTATATGTATATATTGTCATTGGGTCTCATTTTGTGTTTTAATAGTAAAAACACATAAAATAAATCATCTCTTTCATAAACCATTCACATCACATGAAAACAAACAAAAAGGAAAGAATAAAAAAAAAAAGAGAACGGGTAAAAGATGATTCAATTGTCCTTATAAAATGTTTCTCTCTACTGTTCTTCCATTTGCTGATATTCAATGCATTTTTCTTTCATTCTGGCTCGTTAGAATCATTAACAATCGTTAAAAAAAAGTTATCAATTTTCATCATGAACCCCAGATTTAGACCCAATAACGCCTGCAGAACTATTGCCTCCAGAAGAGGTGATAGACTCATGGATGCTATTAACACTGGCAGTTGGACTAGAACTTCCAACACTACCTGTATTACCAACAGCAGTATGAGGACGGTTAGATCCACCACCTAAGCTAAGACCGGTGGAAAACGAATCACTCAACGAACCAACACTGTTACCAAGATCAAAAGGTTGATTAGGTGATTGGTGTAGTTGTTGTTGTTGCTGCTGTTGTTGGAATCCAATCTGGGTTTGGCCACTTTGGCCAAGGTAGGGGTATCCACGTTGTTGTTGTTGGAGGGACATTAGGGGGAGAAATTGTTGAGGGGGTTGTTGTTGTTGTTGCTGCTGTTGTTGTGGTTGTTGTGGTTGCAGCTGCTGTTGTTGGATTTGCTGTGGGTTATTACCACCGGGTCCATTCTGTTTGGATCCTGGAGGTGGTGTTTGAGAAGGAAAAAAAGGGGATCCAGTGGGTGTTCCTGGTGCAGAAATATTATAAGGATATGTAGCGGGAGCTCTGATATCGGCAAAAGATTTTGTACCACGAAGTTGTCCTGATTGTTGTTGAACCAATTGAGGAGCTGGTTGCTGTGGTTGAGGTTGCAATAAACCTTGTTGTGGAGAAGCTTGTTGATTGGCAAAATGTGCTCCACCACCAATATATTGAGGTTGTGGATGATGAATCTGACCAACTCCTGCATTACCTCCGTTGTAATCAAAAAGCCCTGGTGGGGGTGGTTGTTGATTAGCACCAGTAGCAGCAACACTCTGAAATTGTTGGAGATGTTGCTGTTGTTCTGGTTGATGATGGAGTAATGGTTGTTGAAGTTGTTGAAGTTGCTGCAATTGCTGAGGTGGTGGTGGCTGTAGTCCCTGCTGCTGTGGAAGCAGTGGCTGTGGTTGTGACTGTGACTGCTGCTGTTGCTGTTGCTGCTGCTGTTGTTTCAAAACAACAATTGGACCTCCATTAAGTCGATCGCTAGTAAACAAAAGGCCAAGTTGACCACTCAAAACAGCTACAATCTTACGTTGATGAGGTAACAATGTACCAGGGAAGACCAACTCAGAACGGTTTTTATCATCTCTAAACAATAATATTTGTGAATAAAATTCCAAAGTCTCCGGATCATTCAAATCTACTTTCGGTGAATGGTTAGATGAACTATTTTGATGGTTATTACCGACATGATTCAACTGTTGATGATTATTACCACCATGATGATTATGATGATGATGATTACTGTTATGATTGTGATGTTGGCTACCACCATTATTAGTAGAACCGTTAGATCCATTAGGACCATTTGGCCCATTAGGAAGCCCACCACCTCCAAGGCCGTTCTTTTGAGAACCACTGCTACTGCGATGCTGTTCTTCCAATTGACCTCTTCTTTCACGTTTCTCTCTCTCAATTCTCTCTCTTTCTGCCAATGGTAACATCTTCTTATACTCTACACGTAATTTACGACCACCAATTTCTCTTCCGTTAAGGTTGGAGATAACAGCTCCTGTTTCCTCAGGAGTGGTGAAATTAGCAAATGCCAGCCCTCTGAAAACACCACTATCAAAATGATAGTTAAAAGCATATGGCAATGGCAATCCCATCGATGTCATAACGTCCAATAATTGTTCTTTCTTTATAGCAAAGGGAATATTTTTAATAACAATTGCAGTAGGAATGAGTTCATCATCAACCGCAATAGTAGAAGAAGAAGCAGATACTGCAGAAGGAGAAGTCGAAGGAGGAATAAGAGTTAGACTACCCCCAATCAATGAACCGTTTTGAGATGGTATTGATTGACCTTCATTAATGCTACTACTAGAACTAGTAGGCTTAGGACGAGGAGAGATACTTCTCAAAGAAGAAACAGATTGATCCAACCAAGCAGATTGACCTGGGAAAGGAGGAATTGGCGAGGTTGATCTAGGAAGAGGAGGTAAAGAAGTAGGACTTGGACCAGGACCTAGGCCACGTTGACCTTGATTCTGACCCTGACCCTGACCTGGTATCTGGCCTTGAGAACCGCCATTAGCCCAAGCACTTGGAACACCGGGATGATTTAATCCGTCTAATCCAGGCAATTCAGCACCAGAACCCAAAAAATCAAAATGACGGGATTGAATTCTTCTCACGGCACTATTACTTCCAGGGCCATTAGAAAACATTGAACTTCCAGGCCCAGTGGCAGAACTCTTCAAAAAAGAACCGTCATTTACTCCCGGCCCCTGTTGTTGCGATGAAGACGAAGAACCAAAAGCCTGTTTCTCATTCAACCCAAATTGCTGTTGATAGTGATTTGGTCCCGGTCCTTGCGGCTGATTTGGCTGTTGGTACATGGTATTACGACCAAACAAAGACGACTCTGCCATCTACTTCCTGACTAAAACTCGAGGTTAGAGTTGAATTATCAGACATGCCTCCGGCGGCTGGGCTCTGCCCAGACCCGTAGCTCCGCTTCGCGGAGTTGCTGAGTCCCTATACGGTCCCCGCCAACGCAGCGCCCCGCCAGAGGCAAAAAATTCACCAGTACTTACGTCGTTCTGGAAATTATTAAAGAAAGAAAAGAATCTGTGATACGATTCGTTGTCTCGTTACCTCGTTGATTCGTTATTCTGTTGAAAATATTCGTCCTCACTTTTGTCTAGTGATTCTATCTATCAACTGTCCTTTATTCCTTTATCAAATTTTTTTGGATTTTTTTTTTGGATTTATTATTCTTCCTATCAACGACCTGAGATATGCTACCCCTTGGTGGTGATGATATTCAAAATCGATGGTGGATGATGAATGAAGAAAGGGGGATGGTGGATGTTGTATTCAAAAAACAGAGAGAGAGAGAAAAGGGAAGAAATTCGAAAGCCTAATAAAATTAAGGGCTACGATTGGGTTAGGTTGGGCGTGGGATATTTTTATGTGCGGTGTACTGAGTAGGCAGATAGGTTGAGAGCTGGAGCTAAATGTAATCGTAGGCGTAAGCATAAGCGTAAGCGCTAAAAGGAGCTCAATCACTGGTGGGAGGAATGGGTAGGGGATGAATGGAGGGTGTGGGTGGGTATGGAATCGGAGAGGGTGCGTGGTGTGGGTGTTTCGAGGCAGAGGGTTTGAGTGAGTGAGTGTAGGCGGCGGGAGTCAGCGTGGCTGAGGGTTATCGTATCGGTAGAGGCCGTTGATTACTGCTGGAAATGCTCCAAGCTGGTTCTTTTGTGGGTCGCCTTGCTTTCTGTGGTTTGGACGACGTTTCCCGTTGCTAGCGTTACGGTGCAAGCTCTCTACGGGTAGCGCAATTTTGGTGCGGCCAATACTGAACGAGACCGTACTAATGTTAAATTTGCCCAGACGGAAAACGGCTGAGAGTGAGGTGAGGGTCTAATTACAAGGTTTATCATAAACAAGTAAGATTGCTAGTTAGTATTGCTCTTAGTTCGCCCATCACTGGTGGGGGAGTAGAGCGTACTTTGCCAGCCAGCCGATCTGCCTCCGGCGGCCGGGCCCTGCCCGGACCCGTTGCTCGCTCCGCTCGTTTGTTTACCTTCCCACAACCTCCGCGCAGCGGAGCAACGGGTCCGGGCAGAGCCCGGCCGCCGGAGGCAGAGTGGCAGCGCACAGGGTCCTACAGGGTAAGGAATGTGAAAAATTCAGCCGTGTATCTTGATGAGATGAATTTATATATGGGGTTCATCATAGGCGTAAACACAGAAACCAGAACGAACGAACGACATTGAAGAGAAGATCGCAAAAGATATTTGGACATGAAAGTTATTGCGGGATGCTTCCAGGGTCCAGTTATGACTGCTGGAAATAGACTATCATATGGGGTGTTATTGCAATCTTTGCATAGCAGGAAAGGTATTACTAGGTGTATTATATCCATTACAAATAGAAGTTCATGTAGAAGTATTAGTAGTATCATATCTACATCTGGTGCGACCGAAAATAGTGTAGAAACTGTAACGACTACCAGGCTATCTTTATCTTCCTCGAAAACTACCAAATCTAGACGAATTGGACCGGTAATATTACCCGCAGGTAGACCCACTCCTTTCACTAGAGCGGTGATTACCCATTCCACTCCCTATCGCTCCTTATCCTATTATACCCCTCAATCACCTCCTCCCGAACCTCCTCTGCGAGGTTATACAAAACTGAATCGAAGATTGATATCTGTATCTGGTCCTGATTCTCCTAAATTCCTCAATGGATTGATTACTAATCATCTCACAGGTCCAGATGACCATGGAGCATTTGGATTTTACACCGCCTTTCTCAATTCTAAAGGTCGTATAATTTCTGATAGTTTCATATATCCCACTCATTACTCAACCTTAATACAGGGAAATTCCGTCCCTGAAGATCCTGCTTACTTAATAGAATGTGATCCATCCGTAGCAAATTCCCTATTTTCTATGTTGAAAATACATAAATTGCGATCAAATGTTACTATATCATTACTTGAAGAAGGTGAAACCAGTCCCAAGATATGGCAGGTATGGGATGATTCTACTGTCACCGATTCTCTCCAGTTGAACATTAATAATCAATCAATATTGACTCCATATTGTCCTAATTTAGTAGGGGCGAATGATTCAAGAGCCCCGGAGTTCGGATTAAGGCTTATTCTTCCATCCAATCAGACCCCATTGGATGTTCTTTCTGGAGCATTTATTAATGCCGCTGAGTTCCCAGAATGTTCTATTGATGCTTATAATATTCGTCGATTAGTGTATGGAATTCCTGAAAATGCTCAAGAACTTCCATCCGGGAGTTCATTACCACTTGATTCATGTATGGATTATATGGGAGGAGTTGATTTCAACAAAGGCTGTTATCAGGGTCAAGAACTTACGATTCGATCTCACCATCATGGAGTCGTTCGTAAGAGAATCATTCCAGTGGTTCTCTCACCACCGACGTCAGAGCAAAATGAGGGATCTGAAAATGAAGAACCTCTTCTAATGTATGACCCATCATCTCCCGTCTCTACTTCTATTAATTCGGCTTCCTTAGCGGGCAGCTCTATTCTTGATATCTCCTCCACTCTTGGTGATTCGTCTCGTCTTTCCCGTGTTATTGACAATCCTTCTCCATTTGGAATCTCCTCCAAACCCTCCAAATCGTCTTCTTCTACCTCGCATATTCGACCTTCTGGAACGCTTTTGTCAGCTATTGGTAATGTTGGGCTTGCTCTTGTTCGACTTGAACACTTCGGCTCATCGACTGCCCAATTTGTCATTCAAACCCCTGCAGGCGATATCCGAGTTCATGGATTTCAGCCTTATTGGTGGCCTTCTACTGAAAACGACTCTACTGCATAATTCTGTACATAAATACTGACATGATCACATCTCGGTATTTTCTGCCTCCGGAGGCCGGGCGCTGCCCGGACCCGTTGCTCCGCTGTGCGGAGTTTATTAAAGAAAGCCAGCTCAGCCCGTACGTCCTCCGCGCAGCGCCCGGCCGCCGGAGGCATAACGCAAATAAATAAAAGCTCTAATTTAATATCTAATTATGTCTAGTGGTATATCCGATTTGGACGGGCCATTGAACTTGAACCTCGTATTCTCTGGCAAGGTCAAGAACAAAGCTGGGATTGTGGGAAAATGGCCTTCCAACAGTAATGGCATCAATATCCTGAGAAAGAACTTCATCGATGGTTTCTGGAGTATGAATTTTACCAACTGAAGATACTTGCAACCCAGGAAGCGCCTTCTTAATCTGATAGGCTAATGGAGCTTGGAAACCTGGCCCATAAGCGATTTTTCCATCGGCTGTATTTCCACCGGTAGAAACATCGACAAGGTCAATTCCAAGAGGTTGAATAATCTCCAATAATCTGATAGAATCTTCAACCGTCCATCCTTCATTTTTATATTCAAGTCTATCCGAAGCAGAAATACGAACAAATAATAAAACATTTTCAGGAATTGCAGATTTAACCTCATTGATGATCTCGACAAGAAATTTGATACGTCCTTCAAACGAACCACCGTACTCGTCATTTCTATGATTAGTAACAGACGAAAGGAATTCGTTGATCAAGTATCCATGAGCAGCGTGGATTTCAATAACATCAACTCCAGCTTTAGCAGCTCTAACAGCGGTTTCTTTGAATTTTTGAACCAATTCTTTGATTTCAGGGATAGTTAGTTCAGTGGGATTAGCACTTTCAGGAGTAAACATTCCAGGAGATGGAGCAACAGTATCATATCCACCCTCACTCTTGGATAAACCTTTGACATTAGTCCAAGGAGCTCCAGTGGATCCCAGTCTACCAGCATGAGCGATTTGAACTCCAAGTTTATGATTTTGACTATGAACAAAGTCAGCCACTCTTTTAAAAGGAGCAATATGCTCATCTTTCCAAAGACCAGCATCATAAGGTGTAATACGACCTTCTGGCGATACAGCTGTAGCTTCAATCATGGAAAGAGCAGCGCCTCTTACCGCATAGGATCCAATGGCTACCAATGTCCAGTCAGAAATGAATCCATCTTCGTAAGAATATTGGCACATAGGCGAAACAAATATTCTATTTGCAAATGTGACGCCGCGGATAGTTAAAGGTTTGAAAACAGTAGGTGTTTTCTTTCCCTCTGGAACACTAATAAGTGATCCAGAGGGAATAACTTGATATGGTGTCCAAAATGGAGCAGCTGATTTAATTATTAGTATAGGAATTTTCAGGGGTAGTTGTGGGGGTCGACATCTGTACGTAAAGTGGGGGTACTACTACTACTCACCATTTGATCCTTTAACGATAGCACTGACAGTCATTGTCTAAAAAATTGAATTTATAAGTCTTGGTAATTGAGACGATTCACTTGTTGTGTTTTCTGATCTTCTATATTCTATGAACTTTTCTTTCTTTATTTATATGATTTTTAATCCTAGCTTCTCTCTTGGCATTGGGCATGATTACCAATAGCTTCTATAGCTTCCCATGGTAATTCATTAACCCAACCAGTTTGAGCTTTAGTTTCATAGCTAATTAATCCGGAATTTAAAGTGAATAGTTTCCGTGAGGGAGGCTCATAGTATGGTTTGGGTTAGCTCCGGCCGTTAATCCTTCCAATCTGAGATGTTATTAATCCGCTGAAATAATTGTTTAACCGGTCCGCGTCTATCCAGAGGAAAAGGTGGGCCGGCCCGTAAAATCGTTGGAGTACGGCGGCCGACAACCGATTAACATACGTCAATTTGTAAGTTTGCTGATATAATAAATTTGAATAGACATCAATTTTAAGATGGATTTTATTTGTATATACTCGAAGAATGGAAAGTAATATTGGTTTTATCAATGGCAGTTGTCGCTAATGAAAAACGCTTATGGAGCGTTTCCGTGCCTAGCTCGGATAACAGCTAGAACGGCATATCATAAAACAACTGATGTAGTGTTATCAACAGGCTTAGCTAGAACAAACCAATATATATATAATTCCTTTAGGCAATAGTATTTACTTTCTCAGTTACAATTAATAGTGTTTAGAGATGTAATGATCTTATTGAGAGGCAATAATCTATATTGAATCGAGTAATCCAACACACCCCTAGTATATCAGATCACTATCCGCTAAACAAAAAATATTTTAAGCAATTTATTATAGCAAGATATATAGCATTTATTCAGGATCAGTACCTTTCAATAGGCTGACCGATTTGTCCTTCGAAGTTCCTATACTTATGGAGGACAGAATGGCATCTATTTATATTCAATGGGGTTGGGAACAACTTAAACAGATAACTGGTAGTTTCAACGATAAATCTATTGGTCATACGAAATTGAGGTATTAAATGACAGTGCTTTTGCTATTGCATATGTCTTGTCATAATTAATAGAAGTTATTGAAATTAATCCTTGTATAAGCACATACAATACGGCCGGATTTTATTATCAGGAAAGGAGGGAGAAGATGAGAATAAGAGATGCCGTAAGTATACGCTCAACAAATGAAATTGAAAATGTGCCAAGAGTGCTATCATGACTATCAGACGAAGTTGGGTTACAAAAGAATATCCAAGCAGATAGATTTTATAAAAAGACTATTAGCTCTCTGGTAGAGTTATGTAGAAAATTCTAATTTTGAAGCCTAAGACCACTTTATTTCGTATTCCAAAGAGTGATTGCAGTTATCTTATCGAGAAAATAACGATAAAATGCAATCTTGAATTGAGTGAGCAACTTAACATGTTTCTAACATATCAGATTACTGTACACAGAAAAGAAAGATATTTAAGCAATTTGTTTATAGCAAAAAATTAAGCAATTATCCATTATCATCACTGCTATCACAGCATTATCATAGTTTATTATCACAAATAAGCAGGGGTTCGGGCATCCTTTTATACTAGATGGGTATGGGTATAAATAGAGACCATTGGAGAAATCTCGCAATTTCTTCTAGAGTTATCTTATTACCCCTTTCTGACAGCGTAAATACGTTTTGATCTTATCGATATTTGATAAGGGTTAGGTGTTGTATATTCATTCTGTATGTCCGTGGCGATTAAATTAGGTCATTTAAGGTTGCCAATAGCATGTCGATATTATCAATCTGTTGATTATTTCACATTTTCCGCATGTTCATGATTCTCAGGTTAAGTTATGATGCTGGTGTATATTCCATTCACTTCGAGGAGGTGATCAGGTAGATCAGTTGAAGTCTGTCTGTCTAGACGTTCCATTTTTAAAATCAGATCCGAAATAGTGGTAGACATTTAACAGAATACTGTAATGCCTTTAAAACGACCCCTGGTAAAGAGCTTATGCTCGATAACTGCAACTTTGTGATGCGAAAGAGTTTCTATGAGTGTAAGCGATAGAATGGACTGCTATTAATCTGAGAAGTAGTCCACTCTCCGCGTAGCGGAGCAACGGGTCCGGGCAGAGCCCGGCCGCCGGAGGCAAGAACGTGATACGCACGTGATACAGGTGCGGAATTCAATCGATCATACCGCGCGCGCATGCGCAGTTCATAGGCAAATAGTTGCTTAATTGGGACAGGGGTGAAACTTTTCATTGTGTCATAACTTGAGATCCACCCACTATATTAATCACCCCTTTCTCAGTGGTTTTTCTTCTAGACCTTCTATTTGTAAGTGAATTTTTATTTTTTTTCCTGGTTGGTTAATTCTGCAGTAAAAAGAAAAAAAGAAAAAAAGGAAAGACAGATACATATAAGAATCTTCTTCCATTCAGTCATTCCGAAATTCCAATCTTACGTTTATTCAATAACTATTTTCTATTTATTTAATCATGTCGACTCCTAATTCACCAATGTTTGGACCAGATGGTATCTCAAGACAGGGTACTCCTGATACTGAGCAATCAGAAGATGTTAGAATTCTTGGCTATGACCCATTAATTGCTCCTGCTCTTTTACAAAATGAAATTCCTGCTACGAAACAAAGTGTCGCTACTGTGTCAAGAGGTCGTAAAGAAGCTATTAAAGTCCTTAACCGTACTTCTGATAAGTTAGTTTGTATTGTTGGACCTTGTTCTATTCATGATCCTGAAGCTGCTTTAGAATATGCTAATAGATTAAAGAAACTTGCTGATGAGCTTGATAATGAACTTGTTGTTATTATGCGTGCTTATTTGGAAAAACCCCGTACTACTGTTGGATGGAAAGGTTTAATTAATGATCCCGATGTGAATGAATCATTCAATATTAATAAGGGTCTTCGAGTAGCTAGAAAGCTTTTTGTTGATTTAACCGATTTAGGTGTACCAATCGCTAGTGAGATGTTGGATACTATTTCTCCTCAATTTTTAGCTGATCAATTATCTCTTGGTGCTATTGGTGCTCGTACTACTGAAAGTCAACTTCATCGTGAATTGGCTTCTGGTTTATCATTCCCAATTGGTTTCAAGAATGGTACTGATGGTTCTGCTGGTGTAGCCATTGATGCAGTTAAGGCTGCCAGTGTTTCTCATCATTTCATGGGTGTTACTAAACAAGGTCTTGCTGCTATTACTACTACTAAAGGTAATGAGAATTGTTTTGTTATTCTCCGAGGTGGTTCCAAGGGTACTAATTATGATGAGGAATCTGTTAAGGCAATCAAAGAGAAGCTTAAAGGTTCGCCAACTACTATTATGGTTGATTGTTCTCATGGTAACTCCAATAAGGATTATCGTAATCAGCCAAAGGTTAATAGTGAAGTTGCTCGTCAAGTCGCTAAAGGAGAAGATATTCTCGTAGGTGTTATGATTGAATCTCATATTAATGAAGGTAAGCAATCAGTTGGACCTGAAGGTAAATCTGGTTTGAAATACGGAGTTTCCATTACTGATGCATGTGTTAATTGGGAAACTACCGACAAGATGTTGAGAGAGCTTGCCGATGCAGTTAAGGCCAGAAGAGCTTTAAAAAATTAGTTTATTTGTGTATAAAAATCAATGTATTCTGAATTATCAAACGAGCGCAGTTAAATGCTGGTCAGGGTAGAGCCCGGCTGCCGGAGGTATATATGCAATGACGATCACATCAGGGCAAAATAATTAATCCGAAATATGGGGTAAACGAGTATCATAGTATATCTACTGAATAGTTTATTTATTTTTTATTGTTTGGGTTGCAGTATATCCTTTTCACCGTTTTATTTTCTCTTCATGGAAGTGAAAAATTAGGGAAACAAATACAAGTGCAATTTCCAGACCATAATTCCATATTACGATATTGCAGAGAGCCACTTCATTTATGGTTCTTTTCTGATTTAAATCATTTCAATTTTTCAAAACAGAATTCTAAAATACTTTTCATCACACCTCTAATCATACTACTATCAATATGAATCAAGACTATCCCAGACCAAATCAGCTCTTTCAGCCTCCTCCTTATACTACTTCCGAACTGGAACTTAACAAAAGGCCCCAACGGAAAAGAAAACTATTCAAAATCAATAAAAACAGCTGTTTTGCAAACACCTGGGAAAATTTCCCGGTAACCATCTCAGTTATTGTCTTTCTTGTTTGTTTAGCTTTGGTATGTGTTAATCACCTTCACCATTTTTGCCTCCGGCGGTCGGGCTCTGCCCGACTCGCTTGGCCCGCTTGGCTTGTTAATCTAACATATCAGTCTTCCGCTATCGTTTGGACTTATTATCATCCTAGTTGTCGCCTCGCTGAAAATGCCGACTTAACGTCCTGCGTCTGTGGAGTAACGACCAAACTATCAAATACTACCGAAATAAATAACAGAACAGAAACTGCCATGATTGCAATCGAAAAGCAGAGAAATAAAAAAGAAATTGAAGAACTTAAAGCATCTTCCGATTTAATAATTTCCGGTCTGATCGAAGAACACAGAGTCAGAGAGACTGAGCAGGCTAATGACTTTATCAAGGAAAGATCTGATCTTATTAAAGCACAACAACGAAGAGAATCCCAGCTAATCGCTTACTATGTAGAGCAAAGAGAAGCCATTAAAGACACTCATTTACAGCAAGTGAGTGAACTCAGCGCAATAATTGCCGATTTGGAAGGTGACCGTGAAAAACAAGATACAATAACAGTTGTAGATTCGGAAAATGACGATGACATACAAGACACACAGACAAGCTACGACGACGACGTTGAATGAAATTAAATATTAATATATTTTAATAAATAATTGAATGAAATTACAAAATAATTATCCTTTACTCTGACACAGAATAAATGTAATCACGTGATCACGATGATTGAAAATTTCACCTCTGTGCTTATCAGCCATCTCAATGCGTCATATTATCTTCGAAGATCTGCATTTATATCTTTTTCTGACTCTTTCCTTTTTTTGATCTCATCCTCAATTTATATCCACTTCGTCTCAGACGACAAGAGAATCTCTGAGAATGTCAAATCAAGTTTACGTAATTGACGTGGAAAGTGGTAACTTACAATCGTTACAGAATGCTCTTGAAAGATTAGGCTATCAAGTCAAATGGGTCAAAAATAGATCTCAGGGCTTTGAAGCAGTTCAAAATGCTGATAGAATGATCTTACCAGGAGTTGGAAATTTCGGCCATTTCATGGATGAATTACACTCCAGAGGGTTAGCTGATCCAGTTTTGGAATATATCAAATCTGGTAAACCATTAATGGGTATCTGCGTAGGTCTTCAATCTGTCTTTAAAGGATCAGTTGAGTCTCCTACTGCTAAAGGCTTAGGATTGATTGATATTCAGCTAAGTAAATTTGATTCTTCTGAAAAGTCTGTGCCTCACATTGGATGGAACGGTACCATTTTGAAGAGTAGTGGAAGTGAGGATGCCTCCTCTACTTTATATGGAATTGATCCTTCTCAAAAGTACTATTTTGTCCATTCGTTTGCAGCCATTTTAAAAGAAAACGATTTAGATGTTTCGAAAGCCCTTAAAGGTTGGGAATATGCAGAGGCCCAGTATGGTTCTGAAAAATTTATAGCTGCGGTATCCAAAGACAACGTCTTTTTAACTCAATTTCACCCCGAGAAGAGTGGTGAAGCAGGACTATTCGTTATTGACAGCTTCCTTAAAGGTCAAAAGCACGCAACAATAAGCTCTTCACTGGCTTCCCATAAAACTGCTCCAGGGTTGACTAAACGTGTTATTGCCTGTTTAGATGTTAGAACAAATGATGCAGGAGATATTGTTGTCACAAAGGGAGATCAGTATGATGTCAGAGAGAAGTCTTCCTCAACTGTTAGAAACCTTGGAAAACCTGTTGAAGTCGCTGAAAAATATTATAAACAGGGTGCTGATGAAGTTACATTTCTCAATATTACATCTTTCCGCAACTCCCCGTTAAAGGACCTTCCAATGTTAGAGATTCTTCGATTAACATCTAAAACTGTCTTTGTACCTCTTACTATTGGCGGTGGAATTAGAGATACGCTTGATCCGTCAACTGGCAGAGTGGTTCCTGCTTTAGAGGTAGCTGATATGTATTTCCGGTCAGGAGCTGATAAAGTTTCGATTGGTAGTGATGCTGTGTTTGCCGCAGAAAACTATTATGCCAATGGTCGTAAAGGAGACGGTAAATCGCCACTTGAGACGATTTCCAAGCCTTATGGAGCACAAGCGGTAGTTGTATCAGTTGATCCTAAACGAGTATATGTACCATCTCCTGATGATGTGAAACACCACACATTCAAAACAAAGTTCCCTGGACCTAATGGCGAGGAATATGTTTGGTATCAATGTACTGTCAAAGGAGGACGTGAAACACGAGATCTTGGAGCCTATGAACTTGCGCAAGCGAGTGAAGCACTTGGAGCTGGTGAAATACTTCTCAATTGCATTGATAAAGATGGCACTAATTCTGGTTTCGATCTTGAACTGATCCAAGACATCAAATCTGCAGTGAAGATTCCTGTTATTGCTTCTTCTGGGGCAGGAAATCCCGACCATTTCAAGGAGGTTTTTGAAAAGACCACGACTGATGCTGCTCTTGGAGCTGGTATGTTTCACCGGGATGAATATACGGTTGGAG
This sequence comes from Sugiyamaella novakii, assembly GCA_030575175.1. Classification (NCBI taxonomy): domain Eukaryota; kingdom Fungi; phylum Ascomycota; class Dipodascomycetes; order Dipodascales; family Trichomonascaceae; genus Sugiyamaella; species Sugiyamaella novakii. The sequence goes on from JAJMIH010000068.1 coordinate 18,820, forward strand.
ACGTCAAGCAATGTCTTCAAGGCGCAGGATTCCCTACTAGATTAACTGTGTAATTTATTATATCATTTTTTTTGCATGTAACAGCTGAACTGCCTCCGCGGAGCTGGGCGGAGCCCAGCCGCCGGAGGCAAACACGAAGAAAGTTATCTGTATATTTTGGTATATGTTAAGAATTTATTTCTTGGCTTTCTTCTTAGGAGGAGCATCTTCATGATCAGCATCGATCACTTCAGCCTCTTCACCATCTTCTTGACCATCCTCTTCGTCGTCATCAAGTTCATCATCATCACTAAGATCGTATTCTTCTAAATCATCGTCACCAAATGCATCGGCAAAGAATTTAAGTGCGTGAGGATATAATTCCTCAGAAATGATCACTGCAATTGTTTCACCACCCTTATAATCTCCAGGACCCTTTCCAATGAAATTGAACCAATTGAAGAAACTGGTATCACGGCCTTCTTTAGGCTTGGTGAGATTCTTACCCTTCTTCCACTTGATCTCAACAGGGGTAGAAGTATATCTCTCTTCGTCCTCATCATCATCTTCATTCTCTACTAATTCAAATCGTTTAGAAAGTTTAAGAGTTTCCAAAAAGTCATTCTCCTTGAACTCCCAATTGATGGTAAAATTCTTGACATTTTCTTCGTCCCATTCAACAAACAAATCAATCAAATTTTCGAGTAACTATAATCTCAGTTAGAAATCTTGTTCCTATCTACCACCATAACTTTAATACTCACCTCAGTATCTTCATAAGTAATATATTCTGCTAAAAGTTCACTCGAGTCAAAAACAGTAGGCCAAAATCTAGGGACCTTCAACACGAGTTCACGACGTTCATCGTAAACAGGTTTCATAACCTTAGTACTGAATTTAACTAGATTACACGTTAGAATTGACTCTTAATCGCATAAAATGAAACTTACAAACTTCAAGCTCAGCTTCTTCTTGCTTCTTTATGATATCCCCAAGAGCCTCTAATGCAGCGCTATAATTGAATTAGTACTTCACCATCATATATCCAAACGAAACTCCTCAATTGACCTCATACTCACACTCCATCATCAGTAATATCTTCACCATCCTTTTTAATATCTTCTTTACTCATTTTGCCTCGTTATAGTCAAAATCAAATCCAATTGATTCTCCGTTATTTTCCTTGTTGATGAAATAGGGGGTGAAAAACGTTCTCACCGCCGTGCATGTGTTATACCACCAAATAGGCAGTGCCATCGGATATCCTGTTCGAGCCCTGCATTTATTTATCGTGCCTGCCTCCGGCGGCTGGGCTCTGCCCAGACCCGTAGTGATCGCTCCGCGGTCGATACGTCGAACGGAAGTATTTATATTACATTTATGTTTTAAGTTCCTTAACTTGACAGCTCAGAAATATCTATTATAGCCTCCGATACCTACCTCATTCGACATTCTCTATTAACTCCTCTGCCTCTTCTCCACGCTTTCTTTTACCTCCGGTAAATATAAATGCTGGAACAACTGCAACCAGTGCAAGCAATCCCATGATCAAACAATTAACCGCCCATCCATGATTCGTCATTACTGCACCTCCTTGGAAGGGTCCTACAACTTGACCAAGTGACGACGCAATGTTAACTAATCCATACGCTTGTGCAAATCCTTTACCTTTCCCTAACTTGCCAGGGTCTTTCTTCTCAATTTCATTAACAGCATTACTCATCTCAGCCATCAATGGAGTAAGTATCATTGTAAATCCGATTCCCAATAATACTAAGAATGCAACAAACATAACTATTTCGCTAGTAGAATGATGATCAGGGATTCGTAATAGCATAAAGCATGGAAATAACCAGAGAAACCCTACAGATACAAGATACCTTGGCCCATATTTATCGGATACCCATCCACAAAGTGGATCAAGGACGGATGGGACAACAATAGCTAGATACATAAGCCCTGCATTCATCGAATCAAACCCAAATATATCTGACACATGAATAGTCAATGTAGCATCTAGTGCTCCAGTAAACCAAACCAAAATAAAAGTTAGGAATAAATTATTCAGCACACGCGGTGATCTCAAAAGTAGAACTATTGTAAGCTTTGAGAATGAAAATTGAGTCACATCCTCTTCCTCACTACGATTACTATCTTGAGAAGTTGATACCATTAATCCTTCCTCTACTGTAATTTCCGTAACACCTCCTTCTTTCTCATATTTCTCATATTTTTGAAGGTTTTTCTTCAAAATATGTTTTTCGCTCATCATAAATCTCACTACTATATCAAAAGTGAATACACCGAAACAAAGGTAGAATACTGAATAGTACCCTAGTTTTTCATACATAATTCCACCTAATAAAGGACCTAAAAAGATTCCTAATCCAAGACCAATTGAAGGATAACTCATCAACAAAGCCACATTATCAGCATCAGCAGAATCTGAAATAATAGCAAATCCAATACCCCATGCAATAGCAGCAGCAATTCCTTGTAATGCTCGACCAACCATATACAAAGTTAAAGATTTAGGGAAACATAGCATTGATGTTGCTCCTTCCATCACAACAAATCCTGAAATCATAAACGCTCTTCTTCTTCCTATTCTATCAGATATTGCTCCTATGACTAAAGATCCGACAATAACACCTGCTGCGTATACTGCTAGGGATGTAGAAACCCAGGTTTGAATATCTTCTGTGGCTATACCCAAGCGGGAATGGAAAGCAAATGGAACTACTGGCACTATTACGCCATATAAAAAAGTATCTGTGAATATAGCTAACGAAATAGTAAATACAATGAATGAAGTGGATCCTCGGAATCTGTCAAAATCTCTTCTAAATTTCATCCATCTTGACATTTCATATGAAGTCATATTGGAGTATTTTCTGGGTTATTCTAAGTGTTTGGTAACTTTCACAAAGTATTAAATACAATCTTCAACTCATCCTGTGGACTATAGAAGCGCAAAATAATAGAATAGAATGTAAATGTAATAAGCCTTCTATGCTAATGTCATCTCCTGCATATGGCAATCACAGGCGATGGAGGTTAGATGCCGTGCTCTGCTTAGTGGTCTGGGCCTCCACATGTATTATGACTGTACCGTTTTGACATTTACACAGTAAGATTAGATTAGGTTCACATTGATTTTATGCAGGTTCTTCTCTTGCGAGACATGTCGATCTTTCTTCAAAGTGCTGCAGCATTACTAAATTACACTTAATTGATTGTCAAATTTGTAAAATTCACTTATATCAGTTACATCACCTAATCTCAGCAGCTAAATCTTCAGCTCGGCTTTTTCCTTTAGGATCAAAATATGGTCTTTCGCCAAGACTAACTACACGAACACCAGTTCGTTCAACCCCAGTGTCGAAATAGTCATTGGTAGCTGAATGGAAAACAGCACTGTTATTCCAAATTGCAATACTGTCCTCTTCCCATTTAAATCGAACTTGAAGGTCATGACTACCTACAAGGAGATCTTGTAGATATTTCTTCAAGACATTACTCTCATCTTCGGTGATTTCATTGAATTGTTTGAATTGAGAACCGGCTGTGTAAACTGAGTTCCAATGAGTAATTGGATCAGTTCTAATTGCGGGATGAACAGCAGTCAATTCATCGCCAACATTCTCAGGCGCACCTCTAAAATAATTTGTTAGTATTGTTTGTTCGTTTTCACCGACTACGTTTATACTACTCACCTAGGCCCATTGAACAGCTTGAATTTCTTTTCCCATGTTCCAATTACACTTCCAGAGAATGTTCCTGTTAAAGTTTCCAGATATTTTCTGAAGTGGTCAGATAACTTGTCGTAAAGCCCAGCTCCTGACCACCAAAGTGTATCACCACCGGTTTCCAAAGGCTCAATAATCTTCAAAATGGAAAATTTACTGGGAATTGGCTCAAAAGCGAAATCTTGGTGAATACCCTTACTTGCTAAGCTTCTGTTTTCTTTATAATCCTTATTGTAAACCTTCTTTCCATATTCAGAGGAGATGAGTGTAACCTCGGGATCAATTGTTCCATCTTTGGTTAAAAAGCCTCCACCAGGAGTAATTGGATGGATATGAAGGGAAGAAGTCTCCGGTTGGAAAGTCAGACTAGTTAACTTTTGGGCGAGAGTTTTTTGTTGTTCAACTGTGATCTTCTGGGCCCTGAAAAACACAACTCCCCTGTACGCAACATTAATGGCCAAGTCACGGATCTTCTCGTCGTCATCAAGAATATCTGCAAGTTGAATATCGTGATATTCTCTTCCAATGACCGGAGTTAACTCTGTAAACTTGTACTCGTTATCCAAGACTCCTGTAGGTTTCAAGGCAGCCTCAGATCTCTTAACAGAAGGACCTTCATTAGGAGTATTGGCCCAAGGAGATGGCCCCTTTTGGGCACTCTCTGCCTTAAGTGTCCATTTAGATTCATCGAGGATGACGTACTTGGGATGTTCTTCCAAGCTTACAGTAGTGGTAGCAGTCATTTTGTCACTATACTATTGTGATGATATAGATTAGACATTTGTAGGAAACTAGCTCTATTTATAATTCAGTGCACTTCCCCCGCTTTATAGATTTCGAATATAAGTTTCATCATATCAGAACATTATGATTATAGATTACAAATATCGGAGTCCGTATGTTTACATTAGCGCGGATGGTGTAATCAGGAACCGAGATTTCTCATGCACGATAAGCAGGTTAATTATGTCAGTTTATTACAACATATCACACCTCTGGTAGTATATTATCTACAATGAGAAACCATCTAGACTACCAATCTCTATTTGGTATTATAAATAGATAATTAGGATGGATATTATTTTTGCTATTCACAATTTCCGAGTTTACATACACCAAAAATAAATAGAACTTAATGAAGCAACAAATCAGGCAGCTGTCTGAATCAGGGTCCACTTATAACTGAAATGAACTACAGATATACTAAAATCTGAGACAATTACTTAGTATACAGATACCCAGGCAGATTTGACCTTGGCCGTAAATAAATAACTTCTGTAGTTACTATCTCTACCTACTTCGATAGCTAAATATATATCATAATTAAACTCTACATAATGACAATAATCTACCAGAAGATACAGCAATGCTGTCACCTCTTGAATTAATGCTAATAGAACTGAATTGCCTTACACCCATGTTATAATCAATAGTTTGCCCGTGTTCACCAGCATTCCCAAGATCATAAATACCAATACCATTGCTAGTAATATATGAAACCTTCGGACCAGAGGATGAGGAACCTATCGCTGAACCTCTCACCAGAGATTTATTACCAACAGTACTCAAATCATTCAACTTTATAAGAGATGCATCAGCACTACCAACTAATCGACCTTCATCAGAGGCTGGAGTATATCCACATCCTCCGTTGAGCGCTTGAATATTGTATGATTTCCACCACCCATTTCCAATGGCCACAATTTCTCCATCATAAACGCCAATGTCCTTGACCGACGAAATTTCATTCTGACCACCACCAACATATATCGTCAATAACCATTCATTTTTTCGCCAGTCTAAAACACGAATCTTATTCCCTGCTTCTAACACAATTAGTCGATCGCTATCGATTGCATCCCAAAACTTGACTACTTTTCCTGATCCACCTAACATAAATGACTTGGGAATAGCATCTTCCCAAACTAACAACGTTCTATCATCTCCAGTTGAAGCGATAATTCCATTTCCACCAATGTCCAAACTATTTATAAAAGAATCATGACCTCTACCACCTTCAAGTTTAATTATTTCATCACTTCCGAGGTTCACTAGGGAAATTGAAAAGTCTGGATGAGCAGCCGCTAGATAGCCATTTTTTGCCCGAACGTGTAACGCTGGTGAGCCGAGATGTTGGAAAGTGGATTGAAACCCAATTAGTGGTGGGATTATCGTTGTACTTTCTTCTACTTCTTCAGGAGGCTGGGATCCAAATTCTGGAGCCAAAATAGTAACACCAAGCGAATTACCAGATATCAGTACATCATCGCTCCAATCCAATGAGAGTATTTGAGTCGGTAATTCAAATCTTGAGAAGTTAGTGACAGAAATCGGGGACGATCAGGGATGAGAGAATACTTACTCTAAGATGGGAGAAATCTCATCTCTCTGATATTTCAAAGGAATACGAGGGAGGAGAATTGACTCTGTTGATTCAGATTCTATAGTCATTATAGATATATTGGTTAAATTGTTGTATCAGATCGGAAATAATTGCGGTTAACTTTTTATATGCGGGTGGTGAAGTAACATCATCTAAATATTCTATTATGGGGGTTTTCGAGAGAGTGTGATAACTGAGCAAGTTTGGAGTATTGAAGAAGAGTGACGAAATTATATTGTTGTTCTAATGGATATTGAGTGGGAGGAGGTAAAACATGTCTATTATAAGCAAGGCAAGTGGCGAGTTTTTATGAACAGGAATAATAGCGGTGGTGAGGCAGAACTGCCAAAGGATGCAAAAGGTTCTCTAGGTATATATTATCTATAAATTTAAATCTATCTAAGGTGTCGATGGGAATATCCAATTTGGAGAGGCCATTGGACTTGAACTCCATATTTCTCTGCAAGGTCAAGGACAAAACTGGAGTTATGAGAAAATGGTCTACCTACCGTGACAACATCAATATTCTCATTCAGAACTCGGTCAATAGTTTCAGGGTCATGGATTTTACCAACTGTCGATACCAGCAAGTCCGGAAGAGCCTTCTTGATCTGGAAAGCAAAGGGAGCTTGGAATCCTGAAACATAATCAATTTTCCCATCTACAGAAATACCGCCACTAGAAACATCAACAAGATCAATTCCAAGAAGTTGAATGATTCTTAATAACTTTATCGAATCATTAACAGTCCATCCTTCGTTCTTATAATCAAGTCTATCAGTAGCAGAGATGCGAATAAACAATAAAACATTCTCGGGAATAGCAGATCTAACTTCCTTGACTATGTCCACGAGGAACTTAATGCGACCTTCAAAAGAACCACCGTATTCATCAGTTCTATGGTTAGTAACGGGAGATAAGAATTCATTAATCAAATATCCATGAGCGGCATGAAGTTCAATAACATCTACACCTGCTTTGGCAGCCCTAACTGCTGCCAACTTGAACTTCTGAATAATTTCTTTGATCTCTTCAATGGTTAACTCTTTAGGATCCGAATGCTCTGGAGAAAAATTTCCTACGGAAGGAGCAACTGTATCATATCCCCCTTGTTCTTTGGAAATAAATTTAATTCCAGTCCAAGGAGCCCCAGTAGATGCCATTCTACCTGCGTGAGCAAGTTGAACCCCTAATTTATGGTTCTGGCTATGAACAAAATCAGCTAATCTTTTAAAAGGGGCAATATGCTCATCTTTCCACAAACCAGCATCATAAGGGGAAATACGGCCCTCTGGAGATACAGCAGTAGCTTCTGTCATGGATAGACCAGCACCCCGAACTGCATATGAACCCACTGCAACCAGAGCCCAATCAGAAATAAGTCCATCCTGTGCCGAATATTGACACATGGGAGCAACAAATATTCTATTAGGGAAATTTACTCCTCGAATGGTTAATGGTTGAAAAACCTTGGGAATATCTTTTCCTTCAGGAACGTTTACGAGTGTTCCAGAAGGAATTTCTTGAAGAGGAGTCCAAAATGGAGCAGCTAGGAATGGTCAGTTAGAACTATAATTTATGATATACGAAAGTTTTATTGCTTACCTTCTGAACCTTTGACAATTGCACTGACAGTCATTATTTTCTAATGTATGAGTATGTTATGGTATCTTATGGATTCTGACAACTCACAATTCACCTTCCCCCTCCTCATCTTATATATCATTTTATTCCCTTCACATAAGCCATTGGTAAAAATATAATTTGTAATTCTTGCCGACTATAGCTGGAATTATTCACCTCCTAAGCCCGCTTGAACTGTCAAGTGAGATTACATAGCGGTGGTCGCGGAGTCAGAAAGGTCCTAACTCCGTGCCTGACTATTACTGATTAAGGAATTATTCTTATCCGGACCCAAATAAGACAAGTCTGCATAATCCACCAGCAGCGTGTTACATCATGCGTCGTAGTTCATAACCGGAGGCCCGGAGGTCGTTCGATCGTAATGAACTATGATGTGGATTGAAGAAACTAGAAAAGCATCTTATTAATGTAACTAAAAAAAATGTAAAATAAAAATATCAGCGCATGTGGCTATGGAGTCGAAATAAAATAATAATCATAGCACACACTACACGGGACTCGAACCCGCAGTCTTCTGTTTAGGAGACAGACGCCTTACCATTAGGCCAATAGTGTGAAAGTTTGAACAGAAAGTTTTTTGAAAATATATAATGTGAACTTTTGCACTTTTACAAATTTTGTTATTTTTTTCACTATTTTGGGAGGTAATCGATATTATTTTATGATTTATGTGGCTTATTAGATCATTATTTTATATTAGAAGGTTCAGAAGTCAATATTGTGATTTTATATGCTGAAACTAATATTCATGTTCTGGGATGCGTTACGCCGTTTTGCTCGCCTTTGTACTAGCGATATACTGAACTGAGGTCTACGAGTTTTCTCCATATATAGAAAAGAAAGGAACGGGTTTTCATATAGCACTCAATTTTAAAAGGAAATCCGGTGTCCCTATGGAACTCAATTTGAGAGGAAATCCAATCACAGCTTAATGTGTTGATCAACCTCGAAAATACAAATAAAATTTTCGAAGACCGTTGATAAGCCCTTATCCTGAGCACATGTCGCATCCGTCTACTTCATTGGCCTAACTGTTATGGTATTGTTTCATTATAATTAAGTGAAGACGTTAATGTTAAATTAATGTCTATCTATCCCATCATTGAGATACACGATGCAACCCGGGACGGATTATTTGATGAAATAATATATTACAGAGAATGCCAACAATATTATGCAGCTAGAATAAATTAAGTATTATGTAAAGTATGCGAGCTAGGCTACTAGTCACAACGAAACCCCGCTAGAACTCGAATGTGATCCATCCTGGCCAAGCAAGTTCGTCTCGGGCCATACTACGGATTCGCTCGAGGAGGAATTTCTCAACTTTACCAACATTTCGTAAGACGGGCCCGTTCGTATGTTGATCTCCAATTTCAGATTCGATACGAATATCACGGATTATATCAATTCGTTCGTGTCGAAGAAGCGTCATAGAATCCTCTGTGTCGCCATTGTCAATGTCACAGATGAAGGAGAAATGAATTCGGTTAGAGACATAAGCTAGGACCGCCAAGGCGTGGATCTCAAGTCCCGTAACTGTTATTTTCACAGGCAGAGAGACAAAACTTGGGGATGGATAGTTCAATAAGAGGGTAGCAGTGACTCCTAATTGCATATCGCCTTTGTATGATATTTCGAGAAAGAATTGAATGTCATTTTCACGTTCAGAGGAGTTTGGATTGGTGTTAGTAGAGTCGGACTCTGGTAGAGAAGACGCTGGAGACATCGAAACCATTGAAATTGGATTTCCTAATCGTCGATTCCGACGAGCGGGAGGCGATCCAGATTGCTGATTGCTGAGCTGTGGAGGTATATTTGCAGAGTCGTTGATGGATCCATTGGCAACTCCATTATTATCTATGGAAAAATAATTGCCATTTCTTATTGGGCTAGTAGAACCTCTATTCGGTGACAATAAAACCTCAGGAATCGGGGATCGAATCCCTGAAGTATATAGATGTCCTGGTCCAGGGGTATATAAAGGTGATCGAATATTTGACAACAAACTTGCTGATAGGGTAGGATGGAAAAAATTCATATTACCCATGAATAGATCATTATGATTATTACTTTGGGGTCGGTCTTCATCGCCTTCTCTTGAAAAAGATGGTCTACGTGAGGGATCGGGAAGCTCTTCATCAGTATGATACGATGGTAATGAAGAAGCTGAGGGAGAAATATTTCTCATGTTCTCAGATGACCTTGTAGTATCACGTCGAGAACTTCTCCTGCGACCATGAAAATGTAAATTATCCAACTCCTCTGTGCTATCAATAGCGTCTTCAGGATGCCATACAGAATCAGGTTCCCCCTCGTCATCACCATCATCACCGCCTTCCTCATCAGTACCACCATCAGAATAGAATTCTGGGAATGGATCTGAGATGTGTTTTATTGTTACTTCTGGTACGGCATTGCCAAATTTGAATGATGTAACTGAAACAGATTCGATATAAGGAGGTAGAGTTAAAGATTCAAATTGAGAGTCTAAAAACGATCGAATTTTCTCGGATAATTCCGCTTCATCTTCTAGCAGTCTATTCCAATCAATTTCAATAGACATTCTGGTGATAGTCTAAAGTGGAGATATATACGGAGAACAGTGGAAATTAACGAGGTATGCGCAGTGAGTAGACGGTATGCGGCGGGAGAGGCTTTATCAGAAATGTCAATCTCAGGGGTAATGATGGCCTGGAGATATAATATATAATAGTATAGATTGGTCGACAAATGGATTTCATGGTTTGTTTAATACCGTTTTTTATGATTCGATTAGATAAGCCTTTAATCATCTCATTAGCGAAAAAATTATCTTATGATCATTAAGTCCCAAGTGTATAGCATTAGAGGTACCAGACTGTCCTTTAATAAAAGCGAAGAAGGACATGGCCATATATAATTTGGCAATTATAGAATATACCGTGAGAATTCAGTTAATAATCAAGTACCTCGCCCTTACTACATGGATATTAATATCACACCCAGGAGTAAACGGAAATACATTTCTGACATTAATTATTGTAAATGCAACCTCAAGTACGTTCACACCAGCTTACCGAGTAGACCATTATAGGGAAATTCTAATTCTAATTATAACCTCCTATTTGCTATATACTAGCATTTTGGTCTGAAATCTCAACGATCAGGTATTTATGAAATCCATCGTGTTCTATATACTACACTCACGTGTAATCGTTCATCTCGTAAACAAAACTCTATTCAAACGTAAGAAAAAAATTACATTGATATAGTCCTGATCCACCTAATTCATCATAATCCATAATATCATCACCAGGCCGACCTTTCCCAACTAAGTAAAAGCAGGGCCATGCAGGTACAGTATCGCACCTCGCAGACTTTCCTACTTAAGAAAAATACGTAATCCAAGTAATGCGGGGTCGGTATTAATATTTAACAACAGAGTTATTATTATCTCTCTGATCCACAAGATACGGATGGGAGCACTGCAGGCTAATGCTGATATTCTGATGCATATATCCTACCAAACAGATAATTGCTATGCCAAGAAATGGAGTTACCCCTAATGGTTTCATTAAATATTTAATTATAAATATCATCTCGCCTCTAGATAGAGATTTTATCTACCAGTCATCGCAATTAATAAATGTTCAAGTCAATAATTTCTCAAATCATTATCGTTCAATCACTTATCTCTTTTGCTTCACCATCTCCAATTGCGAAGAGGTATCTGCCAATATTCTTCGGAGATATCAAATTAAGAGTCTACAGTGCAAATTATTCTGTTGATGATACATACGTAACTCCTCACCATGAAGAAGAGGGAGTCAACACCGGTCTGGCAATTAAGCAGGGAATGGCGAGTTACAACTGGACCGATGGGATTCTCACATTAAACGTCAAAGGGCCACACGTGTATAATGGAGTTGTGGGTCCTATTAATTCCGAAAGTAGTTTGAATATCCTTCAGTTCAACAGTGGTCAGGCCTCTACTGGATTCTCCTTTGACCAGAATGGTTTCTTACAATATGAAAGCAGTTATCATTGGCTTACATGTAATAATATTGGAGACCCCAATAACTACGCTGATCCAGCCATAGCTTTCCAATCAGGACCAATCCCACCTAACTGTGAGCAAGCTTTCATTGTCAAAGAACCAGAAATCAGGCCACTTTAAAGCTACACAATATCAGAAATGAAATATCTTCGCAAACGCCACTCATTATCAGTAACCGAAATTATTATAATACTATATCTAATGCAATAAAATTAAAAATTAAAAATTAAAACTAAAATATGATCTTGTTTCATATCCTCCCGCTTCATCTCATTCCGCGAGAAGCAGTCTTTGCCAAATCCGTGCTACCGTATTCTTCTTCATCGATAACCTGTAACAATGACAAACTATGTCTACCATCCGAACTCTTACGATCAACATCAAAAATGCCAGCAAGCGCTGAACGGCCATTGAAGAACGAATTTTCTGAAATAGGCGAGTTAAGACCATTCATACCTAACTGGTGTAAGTCAGACCTACTCAAATCAAGAGTCATTCTACTGTGACTTGGTGTAGAATCAGGTATTTTATTTAATTCAACGACCCCGGGACGTCCCATCTGCTGCCGGATACGTCTGTAGTTCTCTTTTTCACTTTTTAATTTAGCCGGATCCTCAATCAATTCAGTCAATATTCTCGCTTTCGAACGTACTAGACTGTTAGTTTGCCTCCGGCGGCTGGCCCCCGCCCAGACCCGTAGCTCCGCTCCGCGGAGAATCAAATCAAACCTACTTGGACCTCCTTGATCGATATTACGACTATCGGCGTATCGGAACTCGCGTAGTGTTTTAATCTGATATAAATGATCATGAAGCCATTGAATGACCACTACCGACCCCTCGTACACAAAGTACAATAACATTGATAATGCCTTTCAGTTAGTAAATGAAGAATCTCTAACCTATCGCAACTCACTTTCATAACATGGCGCCATCTTTTGCCCTTATCATTCAATCGCTTCTCCAACACCTCAAGAATCTCGTATGCATATCGGCTAAACAGGTAGTTAGCACTTTATACTCCATAACAGTCCCTGAAGCTACTTACTCATGAAAAGTCAACAACGCAATCTCATGCAATTCTTTAGTACTGGGACCCCATGAATCATTACTGGTAGCTAAATAACAGGTTAGATTCGTCAAACTTCACATTTCCAAACCACCCGAAGTTTCCGAGCTATCCGCAAACTTACCGTTGCGAACTTGGATCTGTACTGAGGAATAACCATTGGTGATATTCTTCAGAGACCGTACAAGTTGCCGTTTGGACATGGCCGGGCAATAGTGTTGATCAACTATTGGCTGGTAAAGATCGGACTTAGTAGTAAGATAAGTTCTCTCTCTGGTTGAGAATGAGAGGCAGCAAAACGCTCTGTTCTTCTTGGCCAGCTTCTTCTGCAGACGGAAGTCTTTACGGTTTGTTTCCACCTCTAATTTTTGAATAATTACCTGGTTGGTTATTGATTGTTGGGAGAGGTAAGAAGTTATGGTCGATTGCATGAGGATTTCTTTAAGAAGTGTTTTTATATATTGACGTCCCTGCATAGCTGGAATGGTTGCATAGACCTAACCCGCAATGAGAGGAGCAATGAATCTGGGCAAGTGCCGGAGGCAAAAGGAAACGAAATACGAGGTTATAAGTAAATTAAATATTAGAGAATTAATGCTAGTTATCGGTCATACGAGTACGGTAAGCTCCAACGGCGGGAGTTTCGTCAGTTTCTATCGAGAGTTGAGAAAGTTTAAGTGCTCTAGTAATGGCTTCTTTTAAATTTTCAATAGCAATATCAGAAGTCTGATAATGAAGAACAAGACGTTCACTCCAAACCTTGACATCTAATTTCTTAGCTTCTTCAGAAAGAATAGGAATTTTTAATCCAGACTTAGCAGAATCAATGAAAAGAAAATTAGTTTGAACTGGTAATTGGAAATGAATACCAATTGCTTCTAAATCTTTAGCTAATTTAGCAGCTTTAGCATGTGTAGCCTTCATAGTTGGCCAAACTTCATCAATTGCAATATTAGCAGCAGTCGTTAACCAACCAGCTTGACGAATACCACCACCTTGTTGTTTTCTGATCCAACGAGCTTTTTTAATTAAATCTTTAGGACCGACAAGAATACTTCCAACTGGTGCACCCATTCCTTTAGATAAACAAAGAGAGATTGTATCAAAATATTGTCCATATTCTTCAAGAGAAATATCAGTTGCAGCAGAAGCATTCCATAAACGAGCACCATCAAGATGCATTTTAATACCATGAGAACGAGCAAATTCCGAAATTCGCTTAATTTCCTCAATTGGTAAAATAGTACCACCAAGGGTATTCTCAAGAGAAATAACTCTGGTAGGAGCAGTATGAACGTCTTCTCCAAGAATAACACTGTTCTGAACATCTTCTAAAGTCAAATGAATATGATTTTTAGGATGAACAGGTGTTACCATAGCTTGACTGAGAATAGCTAAACCAGCTGCTTCAGCAGAATAAATATGAGAACGATAATCACACAATACAGAATGAGGAGGTTGATATAAATGAGATCTAATAGCGATTTGATTCGACATAGTACCGGAAACAACGTACATGGCGTCCTCTTTACCAGTTAATCTAGCAACTCTGGTTTCTAAGGAAGTTGTATTCTCATCTTCTCCATACACTGAATCACCAACTGATGAGCTGGCGACTGCAGCAATCATAGATTGTGAAGGGGTAGTGAAAGTATCACCTTGGTATATGAGTTAGTTGGGTTACTGGATGACTGGGACATGCCTCCGGCGGCCGAGCTCTCGCCAAGCGGTTAGAAACTTACTTCGAAAGTCATTATGAGCTGGGGAAAGCGACGAGTACTCAACTTGAACCATATTTTTATGATTTAATATATTTTCTTGACCAATATAAACTCTTCTTTCGATCCTGCAGCCCAAACTATTCTTATATCTTTTGCAAATAGTACAAGTGTGCGACGGGAATTTTTCACTAATATTTCTTGCGTCGGCCGCCATTTCGCTTATTTCGAGGATTTTTCCGTCAGTTGCCGTTTTTGGATAGTATTATGAATGATGCCGTGATAGTCCGTTGTGCGGCACCAGATACCAGTGAGACAATCGGACATACACTGAGGATTAATTGCTCGGACCTAATTGGCTCAAAGGCTTTTTCATGAATCCATGGAGTTTATGGGACATAACTGAAGCCAGTATGAAGATATCTATGTATTCCGCAATTTTTATCTTAGGATCGCTAAGAGAAGAGTATTGGATTTCATGTTGAATTGGCGTTGTAACGGCTGTTTGATGTAAGAGTGATCGGCGATGAGCTGCAAAGGAGGTAATGATCGCTGCAGAATATAACTGCCGCCCTTAAGTTAAGAATGCTTCTTAATATTTAGTATACTGCTTACTCATGGTTTGACTCATAGATATGCTCATAGGCGCTGCGAGCTGATAAAGAGCTCAAAGGATGAGGTATTTCTTGATGGTAAATAATGGCCTGACGTGGAAATGAAGTAGCTTTCTATCTGTAATTAAGTAATTTGCCAGGGTCCAGATTTCACTAGCCGCACATATCCCTGCTTAACCTCGTTGCCGGAAATACCGGAGGAGTTAAAAGAAGAGGTTATAAGCGAGAAATGGATTACAGCCGGATACATTTGGAATTGTTTAATAGTGGGAATGGACAATGGTGAGTGTTGACGGAGATGAGTCATCGTACAATATGATAGTTTGTAGGGTGTGGCAGAAGACGTATAATTGTGGCTACAAAGCGAAAGCAAGCTCGCGCAGCGAGTACTACGGGTCGGGCAGCGCCCAGCCGCCGGAGGCCGACGAAAGGTGGACGGAGTTGGCTGATAGCCCGAGACGAGAGGAGCACCCCCTGGGCGTACGGCTGGCGAATTGGTACCTGAGCCGCACAGATAATTAATGCCCTGTTTAAAGTTCACGAATGAAGAGAATGATGTACGAAACTGAAGTAATAGAACTTACAGAAACAGGAATAAACAAAAAAAAAAAATAGTAGGAATAGTCTGGAATTCCTGTTTCTACTGTTTTATGTTGGGTTGTGTATTAGAAGACCATGTTCTTGGTAGTTATAATAGCTTTATTATGGCTTTTACATAGAGCTACGCGATTGTTGAAGATACCTGCCCCAGCGTTGATTCATGTATTGGGAATTGATATCCCTGAATCTCCAAAGGTTGTGATTGATAGTATTAGTTCAACTAGTGTTTTATTACATTGGCCATTGCCTGAGAAAGGGAGTGTAGTGAAATATATTATTGAAGTGAATGGGAGGAAGATCGGAGAAGCTGATAGATCCGATTCAGTCGTTACATTGAAGGATTTAGTGAGTGATACAAATTACACCATAAAAGTTGTGGCAGTGAATCCGAGTAATTATCGATCTCATGCTGCAAAAATATTAATCCATACTTTGAAAAACGATGATGATACTTTGCCAGTTTACCCTGGGTTATTAGTGCCTGGGAGTAGCAGTAGTAGTAATTTGGGGACGGTGGGTGATGTTGTTAACGGTAGTTTAGTTGCAAATGGAGTCATTGTTGGCGAAACAAATAATAATATTACTGCTACTTCTACCAATGTTACTGGTGCTACTCCAACGAGTGCTTCAACTAGTTCTGCAACTACCACATCATCTAATCGATTAAGATCAGCAAGTCGTACTAATATTATAAATCGTAATGATAGAAGTTTATCAAATGGATCTTCATTTCGAAGTCAGTCAGAAAAATCTGCTTATTCTATTGAATCTTTAACTCATGAAGTAGAATCAGTTCAAATTGAGATAAATGATTTATTAGCTCAAGCTGCACATGGAGAAGAGGAATTTTTAGCTGCTGAAAAGGAATTATTGAATGAATTGGAGCAATTAAAATCAAGAAAGAAAACTGTTGATCAGCAGAGATCGCATATAAGATCGGAAACGAAATCTTTAGAAGATTCAAAACGAAGCTTGGAAACTCAGAAATCAAAAGTTGATGCTAGGTTTAAGAAAATCCAGGACGAATTCAGCAAAAGGGCTTCTATGCGGGAGAAGTGGGCAAACGACATCCAACGAGCTCAATCCAAATTGGTCAATGTTGAATCATCTCTTGAACTGATTGATGAAGAAGGACATAAAAATGCTGAAGAGTTGGAATTAATTATTTTACAAAAACAAGAACAACTCTCATCATTAGAAGAAGAATTGAAGAAAATAGCGAGTGCATCTCGTAAAGCTGAATTCCGTAAAACTGCCACTGTAGAACAAGTGCAAAATATTCAAAAGAATACAGATCCTGTTACTGGGATTGTTAAAGATGAAGCAATTAATGAATTAATGGATAATCCAGATGTGGATAATGAAGTGAAAAAGCAGTTTAAAGAAGAAATCGACAAAGATAAAGAACTTGAAGTTGAATGGCAAAGAATTCAAAAGAACCTTGAAGTTCGGTATCTGACTGCTAGTCAACAATATCGAGAGGCCCATGAAGCTCATAACTCTGCCGCGAGCGCTATTCAGCAGCAGCGTCAGCAACAACAATCATTGAATCCCATTAATGGTACAAAGGCTGTTGTTGATAGTGTTAATGCTGCAATTGCACAAAAGGGTAAAAAGAAAAACAGGAGAAAATCAAATAAAAACCTTCAAGCTCCATTTGGAACCATTCCTTCACCATATGATCTTGTCGTGACTAATTCATCATCTCCTTCCATCCAGTCTTCAACAAATGATTACTATTCCTCGGTATCAGGATCAGCAATATCCGCTAATAATTCGATTCTCCAAGGTATTCCAAATCAAACAGTCAATCTCAACGAATCCCCTTCAAATTCAAATGCATTTACTACCACTCCTATCAATTCAGTATTTCCAAATACCACCCAGAGAACACCTCCTAATAATGTGGACATAGAAGAAAATCCCATGAGTCCATCGGTCGATATGCTTCTCCCCTCTAACCTATTTGGAACTGATGATTTAACCGAATCTTTTGCAGCTATTATCAATGATTTACCAAGAACTAGAGACCAACGTGCTTCTGCTTCTATGTTAGCGGGAGCATTTGGTAATCGACCTCCATCACTTGGTGATTCATCAGCATCTCCCAAACCATCACTCCTCTCTCTTCAGGACAATACTCCTTCATCTCCTGGTGTTGTCCCTTCATCACCTCAAGATAATTATAGTGCGTTTTCTGGGTTTCCTGGATCGTCGTCGATTGGAATGGGTGCATACAATGGTAGTGTTCATTCTCTAGTTGATGAAGATAACCAAAAGAAACAACCACAGAATACTGCCAAAAAATTCTCCAGTATGTTTTTCTTTTCCAAACCGAAACGAGATGGAGATAAGGATGACACAACTGATAATAATACATCAAATAATCTCAATGGTAATAGTTCCTCGTTCCTGGACGTTGGTCCGATTGGTACAAGACCAAGAGCAGGTAGTTATAACTCAGCTCATAGTCTTGGTATTTCTAGTCTTCATGGTAGCACACATGGAAGCAACTTTTTCAATCCCTGGAATGATATGGCTGCTACTATTTCTCCTACCACCAGTGCTTCTGGTATTATCCCCCAAGTTTCTTCAGTTCCTGTCTCCATTCCCCTTGCTTCTGGGACAAGCGATATAATTAATAGCACTACTACTGCCAATACCTCCACCATCCCTTTATCATCCCCATTATTTTCTTCTGACAATACTACCACTTACACTCCAACTACTATCGAACCATCGTCAACACCAAAATCAAAAGGATTCGTTGGAAGCGGTATGTGGTCTGTATTTAATCGTGATCGTGAACGAGAACGTGCTAGTAGTAGTTTGAAGAACGATATTTCTATAGTGGACTCATCCAACAAATCCCCTACCAACTCTCCATCAGGTTCTTGGCCAGATATGCCAATGCTTCTGGTTAGTAATAGCCGTGAATCTCGTCCCGAAAGTCTTGGAAGTCATATTAGCAACGGCGCGATCAGTCGTACCAGTGTTGCCTCAACTCATACAACTACTACTGGACCTCTTAGCAATAGTGGTGGAAATAAGTTCTCCAAAAGTTTTGCCGAATTATTCAGTTCGTCCAATAAAGAACAGCAGTCAGCTCCTCCACCACCATCTCGATCCCGAAGTGAGTCAAAATCTATTGCTCAATTATTTGGTGCTAAGTCTGAAGCCAAACCTGAACCTAAAATTGATGAATCTGATCTGTCGGCTAGTGTTGAATCTAAAGAGTCTCTTAATAAAGAATCGATTCTCCAGAAAAGCATGCGTACTTTTTCTACTTCTCGTAAAGGTTCCTCTTCTTCTTCATCTTCTAAATTTGTTAGAAGACTGAGTATTTTTGGCAAGAAGGGCGAACAGCGTGAACTAAGTGACGGAGAAGACACGCCAGATCAAACAATTCTTGAAGATTCTGAAGATCTTATTGAAGAATAATTTTCTAATTTTTCTTTTTTATATTTATTGTATGAAATATATTTAATTTCTTACTTTCTGTTTTATCACAGGAGTCTGGGCTCTGCCCAGACCTGTACTGCAGCTCAGCTGTTAATGTTGCAAACATGAGAGTTAAATTATGCTATAAATTAATCAAAGGTAACCTTTTTTCCACTTGACGCAACGATGGAAACCTTCGCACGCTGCGCTGTAGCAAGGGCAAGACCAGGTGCAGTTCTGTTAGGAGCTCTATCCCTTCGTGGTGTTTTGTCTTTATTCCACACTTTCTTATTCGGTGGTTTGTTGAAAGTCTCGGGTTGTTCGGCCGCTTCTGGTGCTTGATTAGTTTGTTCGGTAACTTCGCCATAAAATATTTCTTCATTTCTACGGCCGCCCCCAATACTACTCTTTTGCTTATCTTGCTTGGTACGTTTACTTCTATCCTCACCATATTCTAACTTCAAAAGTCGTCCATGAAGTTTCTTACACCTCTTATCTTCCAGCCCTTTAGTAGCGGATTGAATCTCTTTGAAATCAATAAATGCAAACCCCTTACAATTACCAGTATCTTCAAAAGTTGCCATACGAACTTTGATTATCTCACCGCAATGTTGGAAATGCATCTGAAGGTCGTCTTCTTTAGTATCAAAGGATAAGTTTCCGACAAACAAAATTCTACTAGGAGGCTTCTCCTGTTTGACAGGTCGTCCCTCAAATGATTTGGAGTTCTTAATAAGCAAATTACGACCATTTAAGTGTGATTCAGATAATGCTACGCAAGCGTCAACTTGATTGGCAGTTGTAAAATCAACATATGCAAATCCTTTGGATTTAGGTAAATGAACTCGAGTAAGGGTCTTATCTGTTATTCTATCTTCTTCTTTCTCATTGGCAGCAGTCTTAGCAATCAAAAATCGTCTTAGGTCATCCTTGGTTGTATCATATGACAAGTTACCGATCCATACGCCGAACTCGGATCGTTTAGTTGATTCTTCTTCCTCTACCTCTTTTATTGTCGTACTCTTCTTGTTTTCATCAATCTTTCCCTTTTTCAAGAGACGGGCTTGCTTTTTAGATAAAGGTTCTGGTGCATCTAAATCGATTTCAATCTCTTCTTCTGAGTCACCGTCTGAATTAGGTTCTTTATTCTTATTTTTCTTTTCCTTCTTTTCCTTCGCTTTCTTTTCTCTCTTCTCTTTCTTCTCTTCCTTCTCCTTGGTTCTCTTTTCCTTCTTTTTTACCGCTTCCACATCGATCTCGACATCATCTTCGGCCTTGCGCTTATTATTATTTTCTTCCAATTTACTAAACACCATTTTTAATAATGTTTGCTAAATAAGTTAATGAGTAGACAGAGATTTCAGGGCTATTGAGGGTGGAAAAATATGTCGATCTCAAAACGGCTCAAATTTTTTCAAATGGACGATCCCCCCCTGCAGGATCAGCGATGGATGGCCCCTCTGAAATCAGACGCGCGCGCATCCAATTCTCTTTCCCCGAAGCCCCTGTTGGCTTACTTCTCTGACTGTAGACTAAAGGTAATAAATACTGGGTTTATTTTACGCAGTTATATACGAGATTACCTTGAGGACTTTTCCTTTTGAATGAGTTTGGCAATGGTTTGAAGTTGAATATTAGTAGTACCTTCGTAAATAGTACCAATTTTGGAATCTCTGTAGAATTTTTCAAGAATGTCTTCACGGGTGAAACCAACACCTCCCATCCAATCAACAGCTGCAGAAGATACTTTCTGAGCCATTTGAGAAGCATAAAGTTTTGCCATGGCAGCTTCTTTAACAAATGGCTTACCTTCCTCTTTAAGACGAGCAGCATTATAAAGTAATAGTCTTGAAGCTTCAATTTCAGTAGCAGCTTGGGCAATTTGAAACTGAACACCTTGGAAATCACCAATGAGTTTATTGAATTGTTTTCGATCATTAAAGGCATAATCAGTAGCTCTATCAAAGGCTCCTTGTGCCAAACCAGTCATTTGGGCAGCAATACCAATACGACCTTCATTAAGACATTCAATAGCAATTTTATAACCTTTACCTTCCTCACCAAGAAGATTTTCCTTTGGAACAACGATATCATCAAAATGGAGAACGCAAGTGGAGGAAGCCTTAATACCTAATTTCTTTTCCTTTTTAGCGATTTGAATACCCATATCTTTTTCAACAACAAAAGCAGTAATGCCCTTGTAACCTTGAGATGGGTCGAGGTTTGCTAAAATAACAAAAATCTCTGCTTCAGCCGAGTTGGTGATCCACATTTTAGAACCATTTAGTACATAATCACCATCGGCATTTTTAGTAGCTTTTGATTTTAAAGCAAATGCGTCAGAGCCAGAAGAAGCCTCGGATAAGGCAAAAGAACCAACCTTACCACTGGCTAAAAGTGGTAAATATTTCTCCTTGAGTTGTTTAGAACCAAAAGTTCTAATTGTGGTGTTGACAAGGGTATTATGGACATCATTCATTACAGATACTGAAGGGTCAACTTTGGCCAATTCTTCAACAACAAGAATGGCGGAAGTAAAGGAAGCACCAGCACCACCTAATTCTTCAGGAGTTTCAATAGCCATAAGACCGTTATCAAACATTGCTTGAACAATTGCAGGATCCATAGCTTCATTTTCATCCATTTCACGGACTTTTGGAGCAACTACTTCTTGAGCGAATTTAGCAACAACCTCTCTGAACATATCTTCTTCTTCGGTGAAGGTGTTTAAGGATTGAATTCCTCTAGTAAGAGCAGGGCGAAGACCATTAGCATTTCTCGCTACAAGACGAGAAGAAATGGCGCGACCTGTGGTAGCAGAAGATTTTGCTAATTGTTTAAACATTATGATTGATCTTTGTCGTTCTAATTTATACTAGAAAATATTTGACAAATTATCTTCTGCTCAAGGATCTGAAAAGGGATTTTGAGTAAACGAAATCACAGGCTGATCTAGTGTTTATATAGTTTATCCCCACAATGGACCCCATTTTTCATTCGCAATGTATTAGGGTATGTGGGGTAAGGAACCTCGGAGGGTCTTCGGTGAGTCGGATTATTTCACAGACGGGTATAAGGGTTGGGAAGATAATTGATATAGCGATAAATCGGACTATCGGATGGTTTTTGCGGAAGGAGAGTGATAAGGGGGTTGATTGGCTAGGAGGTAGGGTTCGTTCGGATCGCCGTGTATCGGCTGTCGGCGCACCAGCGGCATGTTCGTCGGTATCAAAATCCCCCTGAAAATTATATGCAGATTTGCGTCCGGCGATAGGGCATTTTCCGGAGCCATTTTGGTAGACGAACGAGCGCAGCGAGCAACGGGTCCGGGCAGAGCCCGGCCGCCGGAGGCAAGTTGTAGTTATGAAGTATCTAGTAAACGTATCAACTCGTATAAAATTCTAACATACAAAATAGTGAAAATGAAGGGTAATAATCATAAATAAAAGATGACAGGGAGGAGGGGAGGAGGGGATGAAGGGATGAAGGGATGAAGGGAGGAACGGATGCAACGGAGCCAGCCAATTAGCATGTGTGTGGGACGTGGGAAGTTTAGCGTGCAATGACTGCTGGTGCAGGAGGAGTGATAGTTTGAACCATAGGTTGCATAGGTGCTGGTGGTGTTTGTTGACGATGTTCTGATCGTCTATTGAATTCTTCTCGATAATAATTATGACGTTGTTGTGATCGATCAGACGCTTCATGTCGATTTCTACGAGGGGGAGGTTGGCGCTGTACTGGTTCAATCCCGAAAAATGAGCGAATTAAATCTGTAGTGGAACTATTTCGAGAGATCTCATGAGAATGATTTCGATGATTGCGACGTGATGCAGCTGGGGGAAGTGCATTAAGTTGTTCTTCATCTTCAGGTTTAGCAACGTAATAGTCAAATTTACAAAGAGGGCAATATGCTCTACGAGTAGTAAGCCATGGATCAACACATTCAGCATGAAAAATATGTCCACAACTAAGCCTTCTAACAATTTCTTCATTGGACATTGTATCAATACAAATTGCGCAAGTATCATCAGGGATATTCATTCGCATATCATCATCAATATCATCTGATTCAGATGAAGATGATTCAGAAACAGATTCGGAAGATGAGCATTGAGATTCGATGTCTGGTCCTCTTTCAAAGCATTGACTAGTTTCTGAATTAGGAGTGGTTGTGTTGTTAGGACTGGTAGGATCAACTGACTCTATATTATCCTTTTCATTTAAAGTCACAGTCTTCACAGTATCTTCATTACCAATTAATTCTGGAACCACTTCGTCAACTTCTTTAAGAACTCCAATCTTTTTCTCAGTGATTTCATCTTTATCTATAAATAACTTTGCAGCTTTATAACTTTGTAAAGGAAATTTCTCATCAACATCTTCCTGGGACATCAATCTTGGGTGCTTCTTTTTACTTAATCGAGCATTAATTCTTGCTCTTGCTTGGGCATGATTTACTTGATTTTGTTCTTCTTGTGATCTACTTTCTTCCGAATGTGAACGTCTACTATGTCGATAACAATATCGAACACCCATAAATGCACTATAAGGAATACAAAAGAACATGACCAGAATACTGGCCACGAACGTTCGTAATGTGTCAGCTAAAAGAAATAATATAGTAAGGAGGGTTTTCCCTATAAGATGTAAACCCTCTTTCATTTTGATAGATTGAGAAGGGAAAGGATGTAAAAGGTATTAAAAGAAAGATTTCACTTTGTATTTGAGAATATCGAGAGGTTTTTTTATATTCTCAAAATATGAACTTTAATTGAACTTTTGTTTCGGCTTGCCAAAAGCAGTTTGACAATAATTATCTATAGCTGTATATTAGCTAGATAATACCTCGATTTTGTCAAATGACAACGTGTTTGACTTATGATAAATAACTTTTTATGATTCACAAATCACTTTCACTTTTTTGATCCGAAAACAGCTCTTAACACGGATTTCAATTTTTTTCAATAAGATAGAGTAGATAAAGAAGATAAAGAAGATAGAGAAGATAGAGAAGAATAAATCACAACTACCAACTCTTCAACACCTGAAATATCAAATAGTAGTTCACACAACACCTTCCTTTCACTCTTAAAATCAAATGATTAAATAAAATAGAATTGAATAAAAACCGACTATTCCAGAATTGTGTCTCTCAGATAACAGTGTGGGGGGTGCTCGTTAATTACCCCCCTTTGCATATACTTCAGAAAAAGTCGGAGTTCTAGCTTCGATTGGTCTAGCCAGGATGAAAATTACGGGTCGCATCTAATATCAGTATATCATTTGCATGCGTTTATTGAAAGCTCGTGTCTTTGTGCATTCAACAGAGACATGTATGCAAAGAGGAAATGAAAACGGCGGTCGGGAATATCCGATCGGGTGTGGGTGTGGGTTTGAAAGAGCGGCGGATGTTATCAAAATAAAAAGATAGGAAAGAACGGATTAGATTAAACGGGATAGATGAGATCATCGATAAGTAACGTAACGAACGTAACGAACGCTAATACTGAGATAGAGAGGAGCGTATTATGGTGTGATTGACTAAGATTGGAGCTAATAAGAGGTGCTAGGTTGAGGGCCGCCGACTGTACTGTGTCTATGCTTATACTGCGCCTCTGTTTCGTTAATGTGAGTGAGTGAGTGAGTGAGTGTGTGTGTGTGTGAGTGAGTGTGTGAGTGTGTGTGTGTGTGTGTGTATGTGTGTATGTCTATCCTCTCTTATGCTATGTCTCACACTCTACTCCTTACTGTGTTGCTATCTTCCCCGATAGTTCACCGTGTTGGTTGCGGTTGTATTATATTCCCTTTTAGGCTCCTTCATCCCGGTATCGCAATAACATTATAGCGCCAAAGTTTGCTTCCCCACTAGGAAAGATTTGACTGGCGGCTGGTTTTATCTAACTGATTTCACTGCAAACTGTCAAAGCCAAGTAATAGGTTAAAAATGGCTTTGGTCGTACGAGGAGGGAACGCTAGTCGGGGGGTAATCGGGTTTGGTGGGGTGATAATTTCTGCCATTTTATGCGGGGTGTGGGGTGTGAATAGTGGGGTGTACCTGAGTGAGTTCAACCAGCATAATAAATTGTTGAGTTCAGGATTTGATGGAATGTGATTTAGGCTAATCTCGATAAAGTGGAAATCTACTGTGGTGTCTACATTCATATTCCCTTCTCAAATCTATTTTTAACTTACCATGCATTTGCGAACAATATTCCAACTACTGATACAACAAAGAATAATGAAAAGTTCATATTATCATTTGGTCTTCTTATCTTACTTCAGATAATATCTTATATGATATATAGAATATACTACAGTTTGTTTCTAGGTCTCTGACCCCCACACAAATAATTTTCTGTGCTCCTCAATTTCTCATGCTATTAATACGACGCGCGTCTGTTCTAGGGATTTGTTAATTCCATTAAGAAATTCTTCCATCTAACATCCTAAGCATAATTTTGATAATTTTTTTTAATTATTCCATTTCAACTTTGTTTTCAATAGTTAAGAATAAACTTTGCATGAGTTTGTTCGTTTCACTCTATTAACAATCGCGGGTAATTTCTTTTAAGGGTCTATAGATCGGCAGTTACGATGCCTACTCAAGTAACAAATGTGATGCGGCAAATACCCTATACCGTCTGACTTTATCTGATAACTTTAAATCATAACAAGAAATTGAGGTAGGCATCGCAAAATACCATTTCTTTATATTATACAATCTCACACGTCTAACATTCTCTATTCCGACAACCTATTCGTTACACTTTGTAATAGATAAATTTCTTAAGTTTAAACAATACCTCAATGCAATATACGTACGCACTCTCTACTTGCCCATTCGATTGGCATCAAATTTCTCATACACCAGATATTCCACTCACTTTCGGAAGTTGCAGACAATTCTATTATTTCTTTATTTATTCCATTCCCTAATGGTATGAACCATCTGACATACAGGATATGCCGATAGCGACTGCATCCTGTATCCTGACCGTCACTCGATCCGCAGCCTGTCATAATCGTTGATTGACTGATCTCTAGACAAAATTTCAAAATTTGATCTCGCAGGATACTCTTAATCGCCTCATAAACCGATCTTACGTTGTGGTGATCCGTAGATCGATCTCTGTCATGTTGAATGGTCTACGAAGATCTACCACAACATAATAAATTCGATCACTAAATTTTGAAGATTATTTCTATAAATCATACCTAATATTTAGCAAAAAAAAAGTCGTCATTCAACTTCAACGCGACTCACGTCTCATCCTTAGTGCACATTAAACCCCCTAATACTGTATGTATCTTAAAGCAGGCTTTGCCTAATGATTTTTTCCTTCTAGATCTGCTTTTCGGTAGATCTATGCAGGGAGAATATAAGGCGTCAGGGCATCATTACCAGAATAGCAAGTAAACTGGCAGCGAGTGAAAGTGAAATAAATACTCCTTCAGTTAAAATAATCAACTGTGTGATGGGTAGCAAACTCATACCAGATGCGATAGCTTCAAGAAATATCATTATCTAATGAGGCACGTGTGACTGCACGCGTAAATTAATAAGATCGACAATAGTATTTGTAAATAAATAGTTTAAATCCATCTAATGATTTTAAGTCCGCAGTCTCTAGCTTGTTAAGGATATATGTTTAAATTTAATAAAATGCCCGTGGGTCATAAACTAAATACTTCGTTTGGATATTATTAACATTGCTTGTTATCCTTCGCGTATAAGTAGGTATAATGCATACAAAGTTTTAATTTACTGATAGCACATCGTTCCAATGATCGATATTCATAACGGTACCGACCGGTGACTAAAGACCATTTCCCCTTACTAAGACCTAAGCAGGGGCCTGCCTATAGTAGAAAAAAGGGGCAATCCCGATATGCAGATGGATATTATTTGGGGTCCATTCTTATGCACAATGCAGGAAAAGTTGGTAAATGAATAAGTTCAATTCAAGTTTTCTGGTGCGTGAGTGCAGTGGAATAAAATCACCCTTTTTGAGAACTCAAGGCGCGTTTCTGAGCGATTCCGTATGTTTGTTAGACGCGCATAGAACGGTTATCGTTGCAAGTAAGGAGGAGATAATAATAAGAACTTTAATAGCATATATATATCTAAGGGGTTCCATAAAGGAACTTTTATTTGATAAGTATCTAAATGAGATGAATTTTTATTTAATCAATAGAACTAATAGTAATAATAAAACTAGAAATCAGCATGGATCTAATTCGACAAATGTAAATAATATCGATAGTACCGACATATCATCTGGATTAGTGACTCCAAGATCTAGCTTGCTGTCAAGAAAATTGAGACGTCCTCTATCGATGATTTCTGTGTCTTCCAGTTCATCTTTAGGGAATGACTTAAACTCACCTCTATCTCCAGAAATCGTTGCATCCCCTACTTCCCCTAGCTCTTTCATGCCCTCAACAATAACTCGAAAGAAAATGCCTACTTCGATTAGTTACAGATCAAGTCAATCGGACCCACTTTCGAACGGACTATCCCACTTCGATAGTTCAGAGATTTCAACTGAACCTGTTTATCGGAAAAGGAGTTCATCTATTGGTTCCACTAATTCTGTTAATAGCACAAGAGTGACACCTCATGATGCAAAAGCCAATACTGGTAAAATATTACCACCTGTATCGGAGTTAACATTAAACCCAGTCAATGATCAACCTGGAAGAACTCGAGGCCATAGGCGAAAAGGATCTCGTCTTGAGTCATTAGTTAAGTGGAGAAGAAGTATAGCTGATAGCTCCGAACTAGAACAGTATTCAGAAAGTACTGTGTCTAAGAAATCCACTAAACCCACTTCAAAATCGTCTATTTCTTCTCCAATCCCTGCAATATCTAGCGGTGATGTATCGCCAATTTCCAGTCCGACATCATTATTAGAAAATTCATCTGGGTATACAACTTCTAGACCTGCAGACTATTGGAAGGCGGACAATCAATATAAAGTTCAAAACCGTTTCAGAAGTTCTAGTTCTATTTCATATTCTGAGCAAAAGGATGATTTTAGATATATTCCTCTACAAGAAGGAAAAGGAGGGCAGCCACTGCCTGTTGCATTTGGTACAAACGGGAATACTCTTAATTCACATCATATGGATAATACTGCATTGTCTGATATGAATCATATTCCTATACCTTTAAAACGATTATCACACGATATTCCTGCATTATCCACTTCCCCTATAGTTGTTTGGATAGGTCATGAAGCAATAGAAACTTGTTATAGAGGTGAACCAGTTATTTCTCCTAGAAGCCATAAATTTGAACATGAAGAGACCTTTAATCCATTTGATGAAGTTGATGATATTGATATGAGGCGTCCAAGTCAAGTTACGGTAAGAACCCAGTTCTGGTAATATATCCTGCTCTCCCGCGGAACAATCACCACCATATCCATCTATGCATATAAAGATCATATAGAGAATTAAAATGTTTGATTTTTAGACCATGATTGCTGTCAAGCTAGCAATAGATCATTGAAATTATTGATCTCTAACGAACTGTTTACTACACAGCAAAGCACTTCAATTATTTACAAGATAATAATAAGATAATATAAGATAGTGACAAGGTAGTAGTATAAATGAAAATGCAATTTGAAATATAAACTATGGTGAGACCAATAACCTTCATAAATATTACGTTTAATGATTGGAATAGAAAACATCCTTATCTTCTAAGACCATAGGTGTCATTGGTTCTTCAGCAGGAGTCCCCACTGGATGCAAAGTTGGTGAATCTGGTGTAGCAATTGATAATGGCCCAGACTCGTTATTAATATATGATGGAATAGGAATTTGAAGTGGACGTACTAATGACGAAGTTGAGCTACGTTTTACTGGGGTGAAATAGATACTAGTTGTGCTCGGCGTAGCAGATAAATCAGGCTGACCTTGGTTCAATGTGAATGTAGTTGGAGATGAACCTAACGACATTGGTCCTAAAAATGGTGATTCAGGAGGGATTAATTGATCAACCGATACATTACTGTTATTCTTTAGTGAAGCATCTATAGGCTGAGATCTTGTTCCAGCTACAGAAGAACCAGGACCTGAACCTGATATCACTATAGACGTCGATCTTGAAAAGTAATGCTTCATTCTTGCTCGTTGAGGAGGGGCCAAAATTCTTTGTGATGATGGATGAATATTTGGGGAAGTAGGGGAACTGGTAACATTGCTAGGGGATCCTGGAGTTGAACTCGTAAGGGTCGAAGATGTGTAGTCTGAAGAAGGGAGTTGAGTTTGTTGTTGGTCAGTCTCCGATTGTGCTGTGAATGATAATGATAATAAAGAGATCGACGAGGTACTTGGAAGTAAATTCACTGCAGTAGATGGAGAAGTAGGAGAAGCATTTCGGTTTGAAGAAGACTCAGTTGAACCTCCTTTCACATGTGTATTTGGTAGAAGATGAAGTTGATGGTTTTGAGTATTAGACGTGCATCTTCTTAAGGGAGATCCACTTGTAGAAGGAGAACATGAGCCAGAATATGGGTTCGGATTAGTCCCTAAACTTCCATTTATAGATAACGAGTTAAGGTTATTACAGATGTCTCGTGGAGAGTGGGCTAGCAATAGTGGAGATGGGAATGAAGTTGGTGACATTATGGGGGAGATTGGAGATTCCATAGTTGAGTGGTAAGGGATGAGATGGGCAAGGCTGGTATTGTTACTGAAATTAGTGCTGCTGTTTTGCTGATATAAATATTGAGAATGGCAGAAGTTATATAAATATTGGCTCGACCACTTTGGTTGTGATGCTACTGCTGTTCACCTTTGTTGGTCTACGTCTTAATAATACAGTCGACCGGTCGGTCAAAAAGAATAGTCATATATTCGACAAAACGAGGTGATATGGATTTAATAAATGCCTCTATTTGTTCGATAAGGCAATATTCTGATATTTTTGTGAATAGTGAAATTTCCTTTTATATACGCTTATAGTTGCCTTATCTAAGAAATTTTGTGACGAGTGTCCGAGTATGGCCTGAAATTTATAATCAGCCGTATTACTTACGAACCGTTGCTCAAGGAAGAGGTGAAAATAGTTGAGGCAGGATGATAAGTGTTCGTAAGCTTCCTTTTCCTCGTTCCGAATATTTCAAGTTTTATCATAAATTTGTTTTATTAAGTGGATCAGTCCAAAGTAACTCACGGAACTTTTTTCTGGTTTGAACGTTATGGGGGATGAATAATTTCAGATAGATTAGTGATGAGAGATGAATCAGGTCAGGTGATCAGGTCAGATAGATAAGGTTCAAGGTGTAAACACCACAAATAGCAGCAGTGAGTTATATATGTTGTCGGCTATGTATTCCAGTAGTTACTAATCAGAATCAGGTATCACGAATGTATAAAGTGTATGATAGAGTCACTGTTTGCTAAATATCTCCATACCTTACGCGCAGAGCTATGTAAGTGTATGACTTAATGAAGGTGGTAACAAAGAGAACAGGCTATTCTATTTCATTATTCTTATTAAATACGTAGATAAGCATAATTAATTATATATCTGCTATTGAGGACTTTTGTGTTCATACATAAATTCAGACCCTGCAGGGAGAATACATAATTCTGGGGCTAGTATGTCTGCATGTTCATTAGTATATCTATCTCATTGTAACTGAATAATTATTTTTCTTTTCACTTATGAGTGGTGCTCCCGTAAATAACTATTGCTGATATAAGTAGACGTAGTTGACCGGCGGCGGTTACGGCGGCTGTCACGGCGACTAGATGATAACTTGATTCGTATTCAAGAAGACATATGTTACTGACTTTATTATTGCCTATTGAAGAGGGTAAATCTTATTTCAACCATGCCGCTATCATTTTATTTGCTTATCCTGACAATTCTGAAATAAAAGGTTATACCGCTCAGGGGTCGAGTTACCAAGTAGGGTAAATTTTAGGGTTTATTCCCTTATTTGACGAATATATTGGTATTTAAATGCTTGGAGTGTATGATGAATAATTAACCGGTTAGACACAAGATTAATAAGTGATTTATATCTCAATTATTCAAAAATTTTGAGGCTAATTATCTGTTTTGTCTGTTGCCATATATTTAATTTGTTAAGATGTTCACAGGTATTGTAGAACACCTCGGTGGTAAGTAATGATATTCTCCACGAAACTCCGGAAGTAAGGCAGTAACTAACTACGAGGACTAGTTGTATCAGAATATAATACATTGGATTCATCTGAATCTGGTGGTAACGGGGTTTCATTGACAATTAGCAATGCCGGCCCAATTCTCGAAGACTGCCATTTGGGTGATTCAATTGCTATTAATGGAGTTTGCTTAACTGCCACGGAATTCACTAAAGACGAATTCAAAGTTGGTATTGCACCGGAGACATTAAGAAGGAGTAACTTAGGAATTTTAAAGACTGGTGATGAAGTGAATTTGGAACGAGCAGTATCAGGGCATGTTCGATTTGGAGGTCATTTTGTCCAAGGACATGTTGATACTGTTGGGGAAATTGTCAGTATTGTTCCTGATTCTAACGCTTTGACGTTTACATTTGCGCCTCGAGAAAAGGAGTTTCTTAAATATATTGTTGAAAAGGGTTTTATTGCTCTTGACGGTACTTCATTGACCATTACAGGAGTTGATGACATCAAAGGCACCTTTTCGGTGATGTTGATTGCTTATACACAGAACAAAGTTATAATAGCCAAGAAACAGGTTGGAGATTTAGTAAACATTGAAGTTGATTTAATGGGAAAATTAATTGAGAAGCAAGTTTCTTCTCTTATTGAGAAACAGACTGGCAGTCATCTTGAAGCTCTGCTTGAGAAAATAGTTACCGAAAAGCTCCACAAACTATCTAACTAAATCAAAGATATTCTTCCTTCCGCGTTCTGCCTCCGGCGGCCGGGCTCTGCCCGGACCCGTTGCTCCGCTCCGCGGAGAGCATCTCAGTTCACGGCATTACTGGAATAATCAGCGGACTCTCCGCGAAGCGGAGCAACGGGTCCGGGCAGAGCCCGGCCGCCGGAGGCAGAACAGGCCAAAATGGAACAGAAAACAATTAATTAGTTAAAAGCTGCTGAGGTCTAGCGTTCGAAGGATTAGAAGGTACAGGCTCATCGTTGAAGACCAGACAGACTCCTTCATCACCGGCGGATATAATCCGAGTTCCATCTTTTTGATATGCAAAGCCAAGAACACCAGCATTGTGACCCTTTCCTTCCCACTTGCTTTCTCCACTTCGAACATCCCATTTGTTGATCGATCCATCAATACCACTAGATAATAAATAAGGGGTGCCAGGAATAAATTCAAGTTTAGTGATCGAATCCTCAATCTTAAGAGTTCTTCGAATTCTCCAACTGGCGACATCATATAATTGAATCTCACCATTGACATTACCAACAGCAAGAACATTGGCAGTATCGGACCAAGACATACCCTCAATACTCTTGTCAAGAAGATCAAGATCTTCGGCAGTAGTACCAGTGACGGTGGTTAATAAATTTCCTCGTTCAATTCCAAGAATTATAACTGTTCCATCCGTGGATCCAACCGCCACAGATCTACCACTAGGGGAGGGAGTAATTGATACCCATGGGTGTTCACCATGAAGTTCACGACGGGTAAGAGTATAATTGGCACTCGAACTATACACATTCCAATTAACTATAGTAGCATCATCGGAAATGGTAATCAACGATAATGTATCCATATCATCAGTATTCACAAATAATCCATTATTAGTAGGCATGCTGTGAGATTGTAAAACAGAAATATTCTCTAACTTGGGTTCTAATGAATAACACCATACTGAACCATCAGATGCACCAGCAGCGAAAATATTTTGCTTGGGATGGAATCGAATCCACACAATCTCCTCAACTTCTTGAACACTACCGAAAAACTCCCATTTCTGACCTCTCATAGCAGCCTTCCATACTCTAATCTGACCAGACATATCACCAGTAACTAAGTAACTACCATCAAACGTAAAACCACCAGCTACTAATGACTCAGTATGACCGCTAAGCTGAGAAACTAGCTTAGGAGGGTGGGCATTGGTAGTCCATAGATAACCCATATTATCACCACCACCAGATACAACCAATGGTAGAGTAGGATGAGATGCAATAAGATAGACTGAATCAGAATGAGTATCGAAATAAGTAGATGAATTATTTGACATATCTATTTCGATTGAATCTTGTTGTTCATCTTGGTCATATTGGTCATCATCATATTGACCATCGTCGCCTTCTTCTTCATCTTCAGACATTGGCTGATCAAGGTCTTGTTCATTAGCAGCTGCTTCTTCAACGATTTCGTTAGTATCGATGTAAGCGGCATCATCTTCGGTTGGTAACTGTGAATTCGACATTTTTAATCTATGAGATGCTATTAAGAATTAAAGATGACTGAAAGGGATTAATAATCGAGAGTGGTAAGAGATAATGATCGGCTGAAAAATATATTTTTGGCATGGAGTAAGCCTCACATCGAAGCGCCAGCGCGGATAAAGCGAAGATGGACCCTGAAGATCTGAAGATCTATGTCAATAATCAAAGAGATAGTGGTGAGGGTAAAGGTTATTTATTTAGGCTTGAGTTGCGATATTTAGGGTGAGATATATCAGGCGAGGAGGTAGGTAAAAGGTGTGATCTATAGAGAGTTTGGAGTGAACTGGTGTACGAAGGTGCCGACAGTACTTATTGGCAACATTTAGTGGTAGTGTGTGATATGGCACCTCATCATAGTAATCATTATCGATCTCAAAGTCACGCCTGCTATTTCAAGACGTTGGAACAGAGCAAGTGCTCTTGGAAAGCTAACTGACGATGAAAGTGGATCAAGGACTAATATGTGAGATCAGCAAGTTACAATGCGAGGCGAGGCGGACCACAGGTTTGAGGTGGTCTAGGAAGGAGGAGAACGTTAGCTGAGAGTTGAGAGAATGAATCTGCTAACGAATAGGGAGGGCAGCGAATCAAGAGTTGCAGGTAGGATTCAGTATCTCCGCGCAGCGGAGCCACGGGTCTGGGCGGAGCCCAGCCGCCGGAGGCAGGAAAGAGAAGAGAGTAGAGAAATATGCATTGTATAGTTAAACAGAATATTCAATCGAATCTATCGATAATAATAAGGGTCTCTAATCATCATTCATTTACAGAGAGGGGAGAGAAAGTCATCAAGAAAAATTTTTGGTAATAAAACGAATGGTTAAATTCAGAAAACAATTTCAGCACCACCAGTATTGATTAATTCAATCTCAGCTTCAGATACTGGTTGATAGTGGAATCTCTTAGGAAGATCACTTCTAGCGAAATATTCACCTGGAGCAGCGGCAATAGTAACACCTTTACCACCCAATGGTCCATGAGTAGTAGCATTTCTTCTATATTCAACAAATGAGGAAGGAAGGGAAGGAGCTGGAGATTGAGGATGAACCCTAGGTGATCTATCGACAGCTGGAGCATGAGATCTTTTTCCGAGGAAATGAATTAATGGAGTTCGGAGGAGGTTATTAGTTGGACGCATTTTTGGTATTTGAAGTAGGACTTGAAGTTTTGAAATTCGTTTTTTGTTTCGGTTTAAATTATTTGCCTGCAAATGAATTGATTAAAAAGAATTTTATAAGATTGGATAGTGGAATAAAAAATTGTAAACTCGCTTGTTACTTCCGAAGTTCAAAGTTAACGGCGGATGTGAAAGATTGGGTAAGGAAATATATTTTAAATCTTGCGGTTGTTGACGAATAAGCTATTAATGTTAGTGAACGAACGGTGAGTGAGTAGCGCGGCAGGATAACGGCGGTAGTTGGTATTTGAGAGGATCATACCCCGATGGTGTAAATAAGTTAATAGATATATTAACCGACAACACTTGTAAACGATCATAACCGCCATAACCGCGTATATCAACACCCAACTTGAACCCGCTAGTATGATAAATACAATAACCATAGTACCCATGCTCGCATACTACTAATTACCTCATTTTCTTCATTCCCATTACTTACTCTAATAAATATTTTTGATTTTATAATCAACAATATTCCATAAACTTATTATATTAATAACAGAGAAATAAAACTTAAAGAAGCGAAAGTAATCTGGGGAATACCCTGTTTATATAAAAAATATTCCAAGTTTATTTTTTCTGGTTTTATCTATAAATTTTCAAGTTTATTTTTTTATAAATCAATCCAAGTTTATTTTTTCGCCTTAATCTTTAAAATCCGTTCATTTTTTATTTAGTAATATGCTCTGACACATGCTTAAGATGAACCATCTTATTTTGGTGATACCGAACGACCGCGACGATTAGCTCGATTAGCCCTACAACTGCTATTTTTTTACTCTGTCGGCCACAGAAGCTCACTACAGTAGCAGCTCACGCCACTGCTTCCCCTCAATACCTCTATACCTCCGTAATCGCCCAGCTTCCACTAGTCTTAAGGCCAGTCATACAAACCACCAGTCACCCCACTTGTTCCTAATTTCGGTGCTTGATAAGCAAATTTTTTTCAATTGCCTTATCAGTCAAACTTTTCTATGATGTTCAATTTTGATTGGTTTATTAGACGTTTCAAGTGAGTGTGAGACTTCATGCACGATTGGCCAAAGCTAATTGATAACTATCATGCCAGGTGCCTTAAAGGAGCCAGGACAATCAATAGAGGGATAAACGGCGAGTGAAAGCGAAGTAATAGGCGGAGCAAGACATGAAGTGCGTCATTTCTGCAATTTTTATGCTCATATGGACGGTCGCACATTTTACCTAAAATGGAAAAATCAATATTTTTTTCATTTTTTTTCTTTCGCAGTCCGATTTCCCCAATTCTGCCTCCGGCGGCCGGGCTCTGCCCGGACCCGTAGCTCCACTCCGTGGAGAATATACGAAAACGACACGCTCAATGCCTGGCGGAGATTGATAGTGTACTAGCTGATGCCATCAATCTCAGCCATGCATGGAGCGACAGTCTTAACTCACAGATCCACAGCTAAGGCAGCGAGAAGTTTCCAACGATGATAGCCAGCACCGCACGTTGGATAGACATTATGGTATCGATATGATTGACAGGTGGATATTATTGAAGAAGTTGTTGCAATGTGCCTAACCACTATCAAACCAACATTAGATTAGATAATGCATGTAGATCTAAGGTTTGAATTAACCGGAAGAGGCCATGACGGTGGACGAACGAGCGGAGCGAGCAACGGGTCCGGCCGCCGGACCAGGAGAAGTATGATATAATGCTACAATTAATTGCTATATACATGTAATTTTATATACAGATGGATTGGGAAGTTTATTGACGAATAGCATGATAACGCTTTCCTCGGAAACCGAAAAGTTGTTGATTGAACTGATATACTTCAGTGGGATTAAGATCGTTTAGTTCCCATTTAGTAGATCCAAAAATATTTTTAGATGGTTCAAGAAGAACATCAAGCTTGTCACCAAATTTATCATTAAGCCAGTTCCAATCACGTTGAGAATCAGACTCATGGAACCCAGTGACAAAAATAGGACATTTTGTTTCAAGAAGTCCTGGCACTGATTTCTCCCATTGATTCATGGCTTCTGGAGCACCAAGACCTGGATGGAATAAAAAGAAACAATCCAAATATGGATCATAGGGCATGAAATCTTGCATATCATTAAGAACATGGAAATAATCGGTGTAAAAACTAAGAGTCATTTGATTATCAATTCTTTTTGTCATTTTCTTTTGACTCGTAACATAAAGACGCTTTTGTCGGTCAAAAACTGCTTCTGGCCCAATAAACACAATCTCAAATTTAGTATCGGGTAATAAATAAGATAATTGTTTCCATGCATGAGGAGGTAATTGTGATTCTGCTCTTGCTCCTAAAATAAAGAACCTAGCTGGTCTATCCTGCCAAGAACGAGTTCTATCTTGAGGAAATAATGTATACCTTAAAGCAGCCAATGATTTAAGACCTTCTAAAGTTAATGGACCGTGAGGTTTCAATAAATACGGAGAATATTGATGAAGAATACTACCCATTGTAATCGGGTAACTCAACATTTTACTAACTGCTGCCATATGAAATTCTGAGTCCATTGAATAAAATCCTCGCGTATAAAGAAAAGTGTCCCAATTAAGGAAATTTACAACTGCTTCCCTTTGTTGTTGACCAGGGAAATCAAATTCTGGGAATTCTCTTCCACTTCTTAAATCATGCTCATAAGTATTAACCTTACGGAGAATCTTCCATAATTCCTTGTCATGATAATTTTTATCCATTTTCCATGCTTCTTCATCATGATGAGTAGGAATTCCTGATTTCGGGCATGTGAAATTAATATTTTTACCAGTTACTGGACATTTAGCTCTTGCTTTAATAAATGCAGCTCTCGTACGAATATCTTGAGAAGGAGAAGAATCCCAAGGATGAAATCTATTTTCCGGAGTTGGGAACCCTTCAGGAGGAGGAGGATCAAATCCTAGAGTATCTCGAATGAATCCGAAAACTTTTCCACCTACTGAATAAGGTCTGATATTACTAACATTGGCCTTATTTATAGCTATCAAACCAACTCTCCGTGAAGAAGTTGAAATCATTCTTCTATCGTCTATCGTCTACTGTTCAATCTCTTACAGCTGTACATCTCTATATTTTTTTCACCATCACCTCATCATCCGTAAAATCTCCTAACCCACCAAATGGGAATATTAAAGATTTGCGGCGTAAGCCTTAAACGGCTGAAGATTGGACGCCGACGATGTTGATAAATACAGGGGTAATTTATAGTACAACTGGCCATCAAAACATCAGAGGCAATTCAGAATGAAAATCTGGTAAAATGTCAGAGGCAACTCAGAATAACATTCAGATTACTAGAGGACAAGAGAGCAAACTTATGTAAGCTGCCGTTCCGAATGGTAACAGATGCTATCTAGCAGATGCAAATCAGCCAAACAGATACTTAATTTTGACTTCTAACTAGTTCTAAACGTTGAACTTAGAGACATTTAGTAACAATTCATTGTCTTATAAACATTACTGCATATCACTTAATAGTTGCAACTATCAAACCTGTAGAAGTCAAATATAGTGAAGCACGGTTCTAAGATTCCACTCACAACAGTCCCAGAGAACCCAAATTATCTTATTGAAGTCATACTACTGTATGAACCAATCACCCAAATTGCACTTTCTAGCTCACTTAAATTATCCGCCGGTATATTACCAACTGAGCTAAGAATTCTGATAGCACCTAACCCTTATCATTAAACTTATACTAAATATTGTCCTCATCATAACCTATCTTCCTTTATCTGGGTAAGGTGTTATTACCGAACTGGAAAACTTTTCTTGAATTTTTCAGGGACGGAAATTTCTATTTTTCATGTCGAACAGAAGACGAATATTAACAATATTAACCGAACAAACCACAATATTGTAAACGAAAAGTTCATAAAATGGAATTACGAACTTCTTTTATTCCTAAAACTTCAATCGAACCATTCTATACTGGTGGAGATGTTTCCATTGCTGGAAATATATTGGCTACCACCCTTAGTGATAAAGTCATTTTAACAAATCTGTCAACCGGAAAACGATTAAATGTTATTGAAGGGGATACAGAATTAATTACCGCTTTAAAATTATCACCTTTAGGGACTCATTTAGTAACATGTTCAAGATCACTTCAAATGCATATTTATAAATTAACGACTATTGACGATAACACTATAACAGTATCAAAAATCAAAAACGTGAAAGCTCATGAATCTCCGATCATGGTCGTAGCTATCGACCCTACTTCTTCATTAGTTGCAACTGGGGGTGCTGAGGGTGCTGTGAAAGTATGGGATTTAAATGGTGGTTATGCTACTCATAATTTTAGAGGGCATGGTGGCATTATTAGTGCATTAAAATTTTGGGGTCAACAAGGTACCACCGACTGGAAATTAGCTAGTGGATCGGATGATTGCAAAGTTAGATTGTGGGATCTTGTTAAAAGCAAATGCTTGGCGGTACTTGATAATCATGTTAGCATAGTTCGTGGTCTAGATTTTAGTCATGATGGTAAAACGCTTATTAGTGGTGGTAGAGATAAAATTGTTAGTATTTGGAATACAAAAAATGGTAAATTAATCAACACTATTCCCATTAGCGAAGTTCTAGAGACTGTAGGGTTTGTGAATAATGACGATGATAATGATAATGATAACATATCCTTCTATACTGGTGGAGAGAATGGTCTTGTTAAGATTCGGTCTATAAAGGGAGAATTGTTATATACTCAGCCGGATGAAAGAAAAGTTCAAGTTGATGAAGAAGTCGGAATTAATGATATTATTTTGCATAATTCTACTTTGTATACTGTGATGTCTGATCAGTTAATTGTACAATTGTCACTCCCTGATTTATCGGTCTTACGTCGTATCGCCGGTAATCATGGAGAAGTTATTGATATGTGCTTTTTGGATGATGATTATAAGAAATTAGCCATTGCAACGAATTCTCCTGAAATTAGGGTTTTATCTCTCGACAATCCTTTAGAATGTTCTATTCTTTCTGGTCATACTGATATTGTTATTAGTATTGATCGTTCATTTGATGGTAAATGGCTTGCTTCAGCTGCAAAGGACAATCAAGCACGGTTATGGTATGATGAAGAATGTCATTCAGTTTATAGTGGTCATGCTGGATCTATTGGTGCGATTGCATTACCAAGAACTCCTCCATCGAATAATGATTCTTCTATTCCACCAGAATTCATCATCACTGGTTCTCAAGACCTCACAGTCAAGAGATGGAATCCAAGAGCTAAATCTCATGCCAATTCAGCCGTTTATACTCGTAAAGCTCATGACAAAGATATAAATGCCATCGACGTATCTCCAGATGATCGATTATTCGCAACTGCAAGTCAAGATAGAACCGCCAAAATTTGGGATATCGAAACTGGTGAGACAATTGGTGTCTTACGGGGTCATAAACGAGGTGTTTGGACCGTCAAATTCTCTCAATGGGATAAAACTGTAGCTACCGGTAGTGGAGATAAAACTATTCGGTTGTGGAATCTCAATGATTATACTTGTATTCGAACATTTGAAGGACATACCAATTCAGTTCTCAAGCTCTCTTATCTTACTCATGGTAAACAAATTGTTAGTGCCGGCGGTGATGGCCTTGTCAAGGTATGGGAGACCTCCTCTGGAGAATGTACGACCACTCTCGACAATCATGAAGATAAAGTCTGGTCTGTAGTTGTTGGATCTAAGAGAAGAGCTGATGGTGAAGAAGACGAGGACGGTGGAATTGTCCTATCTGGAGGTGGTGATTCTATCATCACTGTATGGGAAGATGTCAGTGAAGAGGAACGTGCTCGTAAAGAAGAACAGGCCTCTGAGTTGGTTGAAAAAGAACAAGAGCTATCCAATTATATCCGCAAACAAGACTGGGCCAGTGCTTTCACTCTTGCTCTTTCACTCGACCATCCGTTCAGACTCCTCAAGCTTTTACAGGAAGTCCATGGCAAACAAGAAGTAAATTCCATTACTGGCCTATTAGCAGTTGATAAGGTTATTGCTGCTATCGATGATGAATCCCTTGTTCGTCTCCTACAACGTGTCCGTGACTGGAACACCAATGCCCGGACCAGTCCCATTGCACAAGTTGTTCTGCACACAATTCTCCGATACCATTCTGCCGAAAAGCTTGGTAATATCCCTGGTATCACAAAAATCGTCGATTCTCTCATCCCCTATAGTGAACGTCATTACACTCGAGTTGATGACTTACTCACAGAAAGTTCTGTGTTAGAGTATGCACTTAGGGAAATGAGCCTTCTTAGAGGATAAACTTATATTTAATCTTAAGCATTTTTATCACCGCCTAAACCCTGCGTGATCCCTGCAGATGATCTGCACAATACAATGCATGCATAATATAGGCTGAAAGGTACAATTTAGACGTATTTATGATTATTGAAATTCAAAAAATAAATTATTTCATTATCGAGTAAGCTACCTACTCCTCGATCCATCCCTATTTTAGGTGTCACTTATGTCAGAGGATCTGCACGATTTGCTGTGATCGAGTCCTTCTGGCTATTCTAGCTTTACTATTTTCATTATTTCTCCAAAGAAAGAGCAAAGAGTAGGTAATCTGATCTCATATCAATCTATAACTAATTTAGTCCAGAAATTAATTCATTCTTCCGTCTACCAGCTAACTAGAGTATTTTTATAATTCCCTGTCAGGTAGGGTAAATAAAGTATATGCACATCTTCACGAACTTCACAACTTCACCATCAACTTCACCATTATACATCATACAAAATGGACGAAGAAGCTATTATCCGGGAGCGGATTACAGTATCAGAGGCAAACTATAAACGCCTGCTTAAAATATGCATGACTTTAATATCAGAGACGCCATCTGATAAAGAGGCTATCACCAGCTCTCGCACTTTGATGAAGACTGAATTAGAATCTTTTGAAGCAATGCTGAGCCAGCTACAACTACAGCTTGATATGAATGAAAAAGAGATTAGCAAATATGAAGAACAGAAGAGGGAGGGTAATATCCATGTACAAGAGTTAACTGAAAAGTCGGCTCACCTTCAACAGGAGCTAGCCACAGCACAAGTCATTCGAGCTCAGAAGGAAGAATGTAGTGCTATGGTCGATAATATGGTCAAAGCTAAGAAAGTTATGTTGGATGATGGAAGGCGGAAGGTGCCTATAATCGCATTA
The DNA here is from genome assembly GCA_030575175.1 of Sugiyamaella novakii. Taxonomy (NCBI): domain Eukaryota; kingdom Fungi; phylum Ascomycota; class Dipodascomycetes; order Dipodascales; family Trichomonascaceae; genus Sugiyamaella; species Sugiyamaella novakii. The sequence goes on from JAJMIH010000068.1 coordinate 60,804, forward strand.
TTAAATTCCTCACGTGCAGACGATGAAAAGTTGAATGAGTCCTTAATAGAAGAAATTAGTGAGCTGGAAGCTCAAAAAGCTAAATATCAGAGTTTATGGGATGATCGTCGGGCTGGGTTTGATGAGTTTTCAGCGTATGTTGATGAGTTCAAGACAGATATTCTTAAACGAGCAAAAGGAGGTGTTGACAGAGAAGGTGATACTAGAGATGCTACGCCGTTTGAAGACGAGAGAGAGGAGGGAGAGGAGGACGAACATAACAGCGATACAAAAAGTGGAGCAGTAACGCCAGGAGATGGTGCAGAAGAGCGTGTGGACGAGCCGGAAGATATTGAAATGGCCAATGCGTAGTCTATTCGAGCGGAGCGAGCTACGGGTCTGGGCAGAGCCCAGCTGCCGGAGGCAGAAAACATGTATTTATATTTATAGCCAATTGTATTGATTATTGACAGAGAGTCATGCTAATGCTGAAATAAATAAAACGAAAACAACGTGGTAAAAGCAGATCGTGACAAAAGGAAGTCCAGAATGGAACGTGAAGAGAAAGGGAAAAAGTGGGAGAGACCAAAAAGAGAGTCTCAGAGAATTAAGAAAAGATAATAAAACCTGGTAAGCCAGTCAGAAGGAAGTTATAATAAAAAATGCAAAAGAATACGAAAGGTGATAAGAGTCGTTTAATGGATTTAAGCAAATCGCAGTTGTGCACAAACATTAAATTGAGGAGATTGAGTGGTGGTACTACTATCCATATAATCGTTAAGACTAGAAAGTTTTCCTGCGAGTTTACGAGATGGAGGTCCAGTTGGAGTGGTATTTGTATCTCGCTCTTGAAGAGGAAAGCGGAAATCAGAAAGCATGGCTTCGATTGGTTTACCAGTAGTATTCCCTCCAGCGCAAGGAGTTCCAATGTCAGTATGAATGGACATGGTCTTAGAAGAAAAGGAATTTCCGTTTCCAGAAACAGAACTACCAAAAGTAAAAGTTTGAGCACGAGAAAATTTCATGTTCTTGCGGAATTTGTCCATTTCACGTTCACAAGTTTTGGCATGAGAGGCATCATTCATTCCCACATAACGTTGAGGGAAACATCGATCGAAATTTTGTTCAAAGAAGTGTGAATAACCACCTTGAAGAATTACAATATCAGGATAATGAAGTCGAGGGTAGTTCCTCATGTTGAGATGACGATCACAGTTGCGAAGATGCATAGCCATGCGAGGACCACGATGAGCAGAATATTCACAGTGAAATATAAGAAGAAGTTTTTCATTTGGTTTAGAATTTGCATTAACATCCGTAAGAAGGACTTCTTCAAGACAATCTTTAGAGTTGATATTGATAGCACCATCGATATGACCGCCTTCATATTCATATTCAAATCTACAATCAATGATAAGGAATCGATCGTATGTATGATTATGTTTACCATCGAGGATTTCACAGAGAGATTCTCTTTCAATTCGACGAAAGGGGTCTTCCTTGACAGTGAAAGTTTTAATAGAACAATTTTCTTGAGTAAGGATTGATTGGCAATCGTCATTGATTATAGTTGGCGAAGAGTCAATAACTTCTTTTTCTTCATTCAATTCTTCAGAAAGAAATTCTTCGGGATGTTGAAACATGGAATGAGTTCTTCGGACTTTAGAATGACGAGTTAAACCAGGACGAGGGGCTCCAAAAGAATCACGAGTAGGTGGAGCAGGACGGGAGATATATAAAGCGGATTTGCATTTCTCTCGATTAACTCGTTGGGCCACAGGAGAAGGCGCAAATAAACTATTAATTGAACCATCAGGATCAGGAGAATCGGTGATTATAGGAGTAGTAGATCCTTTGTTGATGGTGAATTCCTGTTGTATTGGAGTTAACTGAGGTCTAGAATTAAGTAAAAAGGATGCATTTGAAAGGGATTTCATTCTCGCCATTGCAAATGGTTTTGGTTTAACAGAATTGGAGGAAGTGGATGGAAATGTTGAAGGATTTAATGCAAAAGAAGAAGTTGAAGTTATTTGAGAAATGGAAGAAGAAGGTGGTTTCATTTCATTAGTGATATTGACTGACTTATGAGGAAGAGGGGATGAATCATCATTATCTGTTTCCATTTCCATTCTCATCAAAGGAGAAGAAGGGATTGTTGTGAGGATGGAAGTAGTAGTAGCAGCTCTTCTAAGAGCAGCACCACCAAACGAACGATTAGTATTATTTGATTTAGGGAATTGAAATAATGATCGTCTAGGAGTTGGTAATACAGGAGTTTTATCAATGTGAAAATTTTGACACATATCTGCTGCTAAAGCTGAAGTAGTTGGAGAAGAGGCGATATCAGAGGTAGATGTATGAAGGTTAATAGGAGTATTTGATTTTAAATCTGGTACTGGGAATAGTCCGGAATTACGTCTAATTCTATTTTTTCCGCCTATAATGCTAGGTGAAGAATCATGAAATGAATTTACGTTACCATTACTACCGCTATCACCGCTACCACTCCTAACTGGTGAACCTTGAAATAATAAACTTTGTAAATTATGAGACATAATCTGAGCATGCTCAAACTTTGAACTAATAACACCATTACCAGATGATGCCATTGTATGATGACTTGTAATTGGAGAAAATGCTAAATCAATCATCTTCTATAATCCAGTTAGCATTGAGATATCGAAAACGAAGATTAATCCTTGATTAAATCTCTAATTAAACTCTCGATTAACCGCTTAATGCCCTGCTGATTGCTTGCTTAATCAATTTCAATCAATGATCCTCTCTTTGTTAAATCCCGTTCATTTGTTGATTTAGTTACTATTTAGGAAATTATCCTCCGCCCAGCCGTGCATATAACAAAATATATGCAAGTCCATCATGGAATGATCCAGATACCTGGGGTTCACCAAAACAAAGAGTTTCATCGATCGAGTGATTTCTTTCAAACAGATCAGCAATTGCCATTCTTTCTCAACTACTTACATGACGTCACCAAATATTCTCTTATCTCTCTCTATTTCTACCAGTTAGTTTTCTGCCTCCGGCGGCCGGGCGCTACCCGGACCCGTTGTGCTCGCTACGCGAGCTTTTCTCTCTTCCCCTCTCTCCTCCCAACTCACCTCAAAACACAAACACGTAGTTATCGCGCGCTCTTTTTCCGTTTAGTTCTTATCTGTGGTTCACGTGTTAGAATCGTTTTTCCGCGCTTATCCACAAACGCGTCTGTACATATACGCCCCATCCGCTATGCAAAAAAACACACGACAACCATCCGTCTTCGTCTATTTGGCAAATACCCTTTTAGGCTCATGTACGGCGCTACCAACAGATCCTTGCAACCAAGCAAAACCTCGAGCAAACCTCACCAAGATTCTAGTGCGATAGAGACAGTCGACTAGCGGTAGTATTCGTGGAACTTGCAATAGTAGAAACAGTAGCACTAGTAAAAGTAGTATCAGCAGCAGTGGTACTTCTTAATTGTAAATCCAAATCTCTTGCTACTCTAATCAAACCATCTATTATTCAATGAGGTCCAGTGCCGTCCAGTGCCTCAAGTGCTACCACTGCTACCAAACCATTACTATCACCACAACTACTATCACCGCTACTTTATTGCTGCTACTACTTTCGCTCTCCTGTCTCTAATCAATACCTCCTAAATAACATCTCAACTTACAAATGAATGTATACTGAATCAAAATGAATGTCACCAATTTATAAACTCTCAATTCATGTGCGAATACCCCATCTTATATATCAATTAAACAAAAAATACAAATTAAAATTAAAATTTATACATTACCTCTGATAAATTATGGTTAGAAAAATAAAATAAATCTTACATTTAAAAAAATAAATTGCTGATCTTCAATGGAAGTTAGATCCGGCATATGATATGTAGGTCGGTTTTAGATGTACAATTGGCCAGAACCTATAGGTTGAGTTGATCAATAAGTTTACACAGGAAGTGGAGTAGCATAGAAACAAGGATTTGCAATAGTAAGAGAGGTAATACGAATGACATCACAACTATCAAAAGAGTAGTTGTATCGCTGACACCTCTACTGCAACCAGTCACTACTATCACTACCACTATTACTACCACTATTATCATTATTACTACGACTTATAACACCGCCACTATTACCGCTATTACTCTTCTACCACTCCACCGTTATACCACCAATTCGCCATTCTCTCTACCAAGACCAACCAAAGTTTAACCCATAACCGGATCTCACCTCGCCTCACCTTACATTATTAGTTAATTCCCTTTTCAGTATAATTTTTTCCTTTAAAATACTGTGGTCAATCCGATGTACAATAATCTGTCTGATCGGCAGCAAAATGTACTGAACTCACATAAAAATAATAAGTACCGGTAAGATGCATGACGCCGAAAATTGTCTTTTGCCTTCAACTATGATAAAGGCGACCGTTCTGTGAAATAGACTACTACAAGCTATTATTGCCAGATATAGCGCGTGGACTGTGTGTCGCGTCGTCCTTTCCAATCGTTATAGTTACCAATATAAAGCTAATGTTCTAAGATGTATATGTACATTTACTGCCACAACGGCACTGCACTACTCTACTGTCCCCTCTCCCTTCCACTAACACTGCTACAACTCTGCATCTACGATGCTCTCTCTACAATCATACTATTTACTCTAACATGTTCTCGCCAATCGTAAATTGCCGTAACGCCCAGGAATCTCTCTATTCGATCAAGGCGGTACTATCTATCAATATTTACGAATACGATTTTATTAGTTATTATTACCATTAAAGAATCCAGAATACGTCGTAGTATTGAATATCATTCTTTGGCACTCTACCTATCTCAAGCACACATCAAGCCACATTATATGCTAACTATATGGTTACCATATATTTGTCTAGTCTGTGCACAAATAATTTTCTGCAAAACTATAAATAATATACATAATTTAGTGTTGGACACCCTCCTTGGCGTGAAATTGAGCCAATTATAGGAGTTCTTCTGCTGGTGATTATATTTAATGTTCGATGTATCTCACTACATAAAATGTTAACAACTGTAAAAATCCAGTTAGTAACATTCAGGGTTTGAGTTTAAACGGCCATTTAATATGTAATCAACTTTTGCGAAGAAAATATCGCTTTCATTCAACACATGTTTCTTGTAGAAATTCGTTTGTTTATAATTTCCGTTAATAGCAGTCTGTGCTCGCCAAGTAGACGATGGTATTGTGCCCAGTAGTATTATAACACGCCTCACGCCTTAGATTACGGATTGTTTTCCCAGATCGAGGAAGATCCAGGCAGCTGGCGCCCGTAGGCCGTATGCTTTCTAGCAGAGACCGGATCTTGAGGGTTGTTAGGGAATGCAAGAATGATAGTCATAGATGCACGGAACATCTGAAAAAGTTTGTTCGGAAAACTGCAGGCATTGTGGATTTGAATGAGTGACTAAGTTAGAGACGCTTTTTTCGGAATAAAAGGTAAGTTACAAACGAGCGAAGCGAGCTACGGGTCCGGGCAGAGCCCGGCCGCCGGAGGCATAAGTGAGGTAGAGGTGGTAGGAGTCAGGTAGCTTAGCACACGCATGGTTGTGCGGGAAATATTCAGTTGACAAGCATGGTACGATAATACGATTTACATTTATGAAGGAGGGCAAATGAGCATGATGACAGCGGAAAAA